>CANUER010000002.1:0-16882 GCA_948098885.1 Drepanosiphum platanoidis | reverse complement strand
TTTGGATTTGGTCTGGTAAAACTCTAAACAGTTGGCAACAATTCTTGGCCCGTATTCGGCCTAATTCGGGTAAATCTGAAGCCTACGTTTAATTTAAATTTAAGTTAGGTTTATTATTGTATTAATATTATTAATATGTATTTCACATTTGTTTTTTAAATTAGAATTCTCGCAAACTAATATATTTTATAATTTTCATGTGTTGTATATTATTGATTCTGAATGATTCGACTGTGGACTTTTTTCATAAAAGACAATTTATATTTTGCCAATATGTATAGTAAAACGTAGTTTGAGAATTTTTGACATGTACAATGTTGGCCATCAAAATCAGTCCATTTGAATAAATAATATTCAACACTAAATGTTGTGTGTGTAATTAATATTGCATTAAGTAGCTATTAAAATTAGTCGTTTTATGTACATATTAAAATTATATTACTATTCATACCTACTTGTGTTTTAATATAATTGAATTGAATTTGACTAAGTAGTAACAGAAATCTTTATTCCTCGGCAGCATAATTATTTTTATTTATTTATGTTTTTGTTACTCTAGTGACATATTTTTTTTTTAAATTTTTTATCACTATAAATATTATATTAATATTATAATTTTTTGTATAATTAATAGAATACTAACCGTTAAAGGAAAACGACAAAAAAAAAAAACAAAAACAAAAAAAAATTGTATTTTTCTATCAGTGTTTGGCATGGCTATATTACTTTTTATTAAAATATTAAATAATATATAATATACACTTAAATTATTGAAAAATTTAGTTTTTTCGATGATTACCATATTGTATTGACAAATGCTTTGGCCAGAGCCATGCTGACTCAATTTTCTATGAACAATTGATTATCTGAAAAAAATATAAAACTATATTGTTACCAAAATCTGTCCTTTGAACAAACTTTTATACACTATTTTGTAAGTAAATATTTATTCAATGTTAATAGCAACAACCGCTTAAATAATATACCTAAGAAAATAATTTTTTCAGTGAAGGCTATTTGAATGTATCTATTATTTTTATTTTTTTTGAACGATTGTAAAGACTTTTATGTTTTTATTTCAGCATACCGGTCGAACTAATGATGTATAAAGTTTACTGAAAATGTATTCCGTTTGCATTTACAAATAAATTTTTTTGCCTTTCACACGTTTCTTTTCCACTATTCATAATCCACATAAAATATAATAATATAAACGCATGCATTTAATATTCATGCCCAACGGTTATACATAACAGTCTATGAAATTATTGTTTTCAACTTTATACTGAGACTATTATGAATATTTTGTTAAATAACTGCCATAATTTTTTTATATAAAGCTCACACAATGACAAAACAAGTGCAAAGTTTAATTTTAATATATTAATTTGTATATTAATATTGATTTATTTTGAAACGTCATTGGAATGTTTATATTTTTATCTTTTGTTACAGTTATTATTCTATTTGTTCATTATAAATGAATGTGTACGTTGTACAACTCGGTTGTTTTATACTATTATTTCTCTCGCAATATTTTATGATCTTAAATCAAAATAGTTTGTTTGTTTTTTTTTTTGTATCTTTTGTACTGCTTATACTAATTTTGTGTTCATAGAATAAACATCACATAAATAGCATCACATGGTGGATTCTCGGTAACTTGAGCTCCAAAAACAAACATTTGTTTCCCTTCTTTTTTTTTTTCCCCGCATTCTGTACCCAATTAAATCGCTGTTATTTTCGAACGTTTTGAAATACGATGATGCCTCTCCGGCATCCCAAATCGTCGAGAAAAAAATATACAACAGTTCATTAACACAATAATTATTAATTAATCGTACTGCTATAATATTAAAAACGTACGACTGCGATTAAATACGATGTTTAAACGGTACCTACTTTTAAATCTTACGGTTGTATTACAAATTTTTTGTATGTGTAGATAATACCTAATGTGTAAGCGATTTTTTTTATATCTATGTTATAAAACCGTGTAAAAATAATTTATTTTTAATTATTTGTATGAAATTAATTACGTATTATATGCATTTTCGTACGAGACAAACGCGGCGTTTTACTTCGATTTCACCTCGTTTTCCCTTGCCCGTACACAAACAATATGGTTCACAATGACTACGCGGGTAAAGTATTATTGAAATTCTGGTCGTCGTTGGAAAACATACGAAAGACGAACGAACACGAGTGTTCTCGTTTGTAATGCGTCGGCGTGTTAAAAAAAAAAATGTAATCGACGACGAAGAGACCCGGACATTGTGGGAGAGCGTGCAGGTGGCGGTGCGATGATATTTCTCAGACGACTTTCCTCGTTCACGAGCGTCTCGCACAGACTTCGTTTTCAATTATGTAATTTTAAAATACAATATTACGATCCCGCGGTACGTGTTAACGTATTTATTTCTCGACTAAACGGCGGCATGTGGCCGCCGCCGCCGCCGCAGCCACCGATCCGGTTTGGTCATTCGTCAATGTCTAAACCGCGGCGTGTACTCGTTGAAGGCAACGGACCGGGGGGTTCTCTCGGATCAAGGCGCGTGTTCTACGAGCTCTCTCTCTGCGTGTGTGTCGTCTATAAGGCACTTGCGCGGCCTATCCTACTTTGAGGAATGTCTGTTGGGACGACGAAAAAAAAAAATCAAAATCGTTTCTACTATTTCGTCGTATATAAATTGGTAATTTAAGATTTGAATGGTGGTCGACTGTCTGAAAACTCGATACGCGTACTCGACACACACACACACACACACAGGAGAAAGAGACACGTTTTTTTCCTATAAATACTGGTCCTGGCTTTATACGATATCAAAATGTTTCGTTTTTGACATTCGCGCGCGCGCGTTCCATCGTATCATATTAACATAAAGTCAAAACGGTCGGGCCGCGGGCACTCGTCTTCTCGCTTCGCCCACCACGATAAAACCGAACAAAGAAGGTCTACACGTGTTTAGGCAGGCACATTATCAATACAAATACCGTCGCGTCGTCTGCTTGCAGTCGGAAAACGATATTCTTCAACGGTGCTAAATTTTCCGGTTTAATCATATTATCTATCGACACGCCGAATTACGTCGGTAACGCAAATCAAAGTGCGCGTCGTATTCGTGCATAATATTATATGGAAAAAAAAAAATCATACTTTTTTTTCTCCCCGCAAGACTGATTATTTAAACACAAAAACCGAAAGATTTTTTAAATTATAAACGGGTACACAATAATAATATGTAGGCACGACCTACTAGGAATATTACGAACGCGGGACGAGATCGTCGTATTTAAATTCTGAAAAATCGTATTTCGTAATGACTGACGACTGTGAAGAAATAGGCTCGCCGACGTATTTCTGATTTTCAATAAATCCAAGTGTATATCATTACAATACGAAAACGCGTACATTTAATTATATCTTATATATAAAAATTAATCGCAAAATGTGTTGTAAGCGCATAACTCAACAACCCCTGAACCGATTTCGCTAATTCTTTTTGTTATAATATTCCTTGAAGTACGAGGATGGATTTTACGGAGAGAATTATTAAGAAAATTAACCCTAAGGGGGTTAAAAGGGGTAAAAATGGAAAAAATCCAGAATCACTGGAGCTTTGTGGTATTAAAGTTTGTCAATAGTTTCATTTAATATAGCAGAGGCCCCTAAAGAAAGGATTTTCCAAAATTCGACCCCTAAGGGGGTTCAAAGGGGTAAAAAAGGTGAAACTAGAAAAATTCGCCTGGCTGGAACTGCTGGAGCTTTGAGTATGAAATTTGGTCAGCAGTTTCGTTTTATATAGTGGAGACCCGATGGGAAAGGATTTTCCTAAATTCGACACCTACCGGAGTTAAAAGGGGTAAAAATGAAAAAAACTGATAAAATAAAAAGCTATACTGCACACGGGCGAAACCGGGTTATTCAGCTAGTACAATATATAAATATTTTTTCAAAGCACAAAACGCGACCGTCGTCGTCTTTTAATTTCATAGCCGTAATATCAATGTGATACGGCCATTATATTTTTTATGATTATTATACCTATGAGACGCGCGCGTACGTAGAGAGTGATTGATCGTACGTATTAAAATGGTTTTTTTTTATATATATATATATACCTAAAAAGCGCTTAAATACTTTATACTCTTATTATATTTAGTACATTAATGCTTCGTACAATATACGACACGCGTATTATATTTATGGTTTCAATTTTATAGCGTCTACTTTTTAATATCGCCCGGCCCTCTCGCGTAATCTTTTACACAACAACAACCGAGGTAAAGTTTAAAATAATCAACGCGAGAAACATAACCCAGATGGCGGCCGGGCATCGTATCGTGCCGACACTTTACCCAAAATCAAACACTTATCGGTTAGTACGCGACTTTTTTTTTTTACTCGACAGTTTGGTTTTATTCATTGCCTTTTCCTTCATCATCAATTTCCTTGCTAACTTGCTTTACTCAATTAAAATAAAATATAATCTATTACTGGCCATTTGTTCTTATATGTTTCCCTTTGGGAAGAGTGTGGTTTCTTAAAAGTCAAGCACTATTGGTAAAGTGAAACTCAAAGCGCAGCGTAAAAAAAAAAAAATATAATTTTTAATTATATCGAGACATAAAATCTTGGAAATATATTCGAAAAATATTACCACTTTATAGGCGCGGTTTACATCTGTATCGTCGTCCGTCATCATTCGCGATACCTTGTACATGTTTCGCATAAAAAAATTAATAACGGATACGAGGCTTGTCTTCAAAGTTTTATCAGATGTTGAAGAAGACTTACATTTTATTCTACTCGGTATACACCATGACAGACGCGTGCGAGAACATCATATTTTCATTTGTTGGATAAAGTAGGGTTTCGACGTCGTTTTCGCTTGGGCAAGGAATAAAAAGTAGTTTCGTGTATATCGGGCGTGTAATAGAATCAGACTTAGAACGTCTGTCAAAGTTGTCGGTATAGCCACACGGAGCCACCAACTAACAGCAGCAACTGTTCGATTACATTTTCTATATTTCCGGAAAATAATATTAATCATTATTTAACTGTTGACATTTTCAGGATATAGGTAGATAAAAATTAAACCAAGGCGTGTGTAAAGGTTATATTAAAATGTTCAAAACAAATATTGTAAAAAAAAAAACACCAAACGATTTTTTTATAATGTGACGAAATGTAGGTCGAATCGATCGCACATTAAAATGTAATTTAAGAGAGAAATTTATAGAAATAGAAAATAATATTTGTCAACGAATGTAAATTTGCCGAGTTTATCTATTATACGTATATAAGTATAAAAGAGAAGCCCTTTTTTCGCCGCACGACTTATCTAGAATCTCATACTATTACATTTTCAAATTGTAAGTATTTAATATTGAAATGTTTATGAATTTTTAACGACAAAAAGTTTACAGGTTTTCGTGATTTTTTCAAGTTTGCGGGTCGAATTTAAGCGTAATTTTTTTTTTTTTTTTACGAAATTACACTTGACATTTCGTTTAGTATTTTACCAGTTTGCGCGAGGTGCAGGAACTTAAAATTTAGTCAAAGGTATCGGGAACAATGACTAAATTTTCCAACTATTTTATTTAATGATTATTTATCATAATATTACTAAAAAAAACAAACAAAAAAAAAGTGAAGAAGAGATCCGAAAAACAAAGAAAAATACACGTCGACGATGTGATGAGACGCCGCGCCGTGGTAAAAATCCGTTTCGCTCGGAATCTTTTAATAAGATTACAAATCAAACCGAGAACGGACTTTTACAACACACATATCATCATCTTTTTATATAGATACTTTTTACTTCACACGATCGTGTTCGTAAATTGTATATAAAACGGGTTTATTGTTTTGCCTATACTTTTCAACCTTATATTATGTGTGTCGCGAGTACCTATTTTATATCTCATTGTTGTTTCCCCGCGCGCATAGTCGATATGTTACGAGTTCGAATTTCGCATTTCACATCCAATCGCTCATCGCGCGTCGAGTATATTATCGAGGTTATCATAATATGATATTACAGACATTTGCGATCGCCGACCTCTGTTAGTATAGTGGTTTCAGTTAGAGTTCGTTCCACTAAAGCCGTACGAAACACGTTATAATATCACACGACAAAAATAACTACAGGTAGGTGACACTTACTGCAGGTGAGTATAATATAATACGTATATCTCGCGAAGAGATAAATTCCAGCTCGGGCTGTTCGGCGGCGGCGGCGGCGGCAGAGTAAGTATTTTCGTCCTTGTCCGATTTCAGAAACCTTATCGAGATCGATCGCGCGGCACTTCGATCCTGTTTTCAATCGAAAACAAGTGGTTCGAGACACTACCTTTTTCACTGACGCGCCTCGAATACGTGCGCGTTCAATGTAAAATTATTGCGATCGGTTTCAATTCTCGCGTAACTCTGTATAATATATGAAAATTGATTTTATTTTTAATCTAGATTAATAATAATTACTCTCCACGGATCGGACTTTCTAGAAAAATCATCTCCGAAACGATACGTTTGTATCGAATCGAAGTTGTTTATAACAAATTTATTGAGATCGAAATCGCTAGAAAAAAAAACACTACTTTATATTATGTTTATTATTTAAAATCTTAATTACATTTTCACCCACGCCTATAGTGTGATATTTTTGATAAATGCTATTTCCGTGGAATGAAAGTTCCTAAAAGTTCCACGGAATGTCTCATTAAATTAGAAGTAGAACACCACCACTAAGGGTATATTTTGATTTTTATCGTCATTTTTCTTTTGCGAACTTTGGTGGAAAAAAGATTCTTAGAAATAATTTCTTCGAGTCGTTTTTTTTTCGATAAAATATTTGATTTGAAGATTAAGTATATACTTGGTTAGACCGTCGCCACACACACATATATATTTATAAATATTGTTACAGAATATCGAAAGTTTGGTTCAATTAGTTTTTTTCAATACGTTTTTACCCGACACGTAATTAAATGTTTTATCGAAAATCGACGGGCGCGCATATTTTAGACAAGATCGTGCTCGTTTTACCATAACGTTTTTATTTTCCCGCGATCAAAGTTTCCAACGGTATAGAGACACTATCAAAAGTTTCATGCATCAACTTTTTAGATAGGAAATGGACACAGAAACGGTACTTTATAAAGTATGTTTTTTCGGCTTTTCAGTATACTTTCCGCGAGCGCGTCATCCTGTAAAACCGTTTATATTTCTTTTGATATATAATGGAGAATTTAATTTCTACTTAAAGATCGAACAATTACGTGTTAAAATGCTTATCAAATGCAACATACATTGCGTACACGTATTGCGTACATTACAAATGCATTACTATTTCTTTTCATAAAGGCAATTGGACATTTTGAAACGCGACTAAACGATATTGTGTTTCATCGACGATCGATTTTTATCTGTTCGGTACGTAGTTTTTTAGTACACTGTGATCGTCAAACTTTCAGGTATAGTAAGTCTGCTCCAAAAGTTTTCCGCGTAATGTCTTACGCGAAGTCAGAGAACGCAGACCCCGTTGAATTGTACACTTTAAACGGGTCGTTTTCCGATGATTTTTCCATCAGTTGTTGCCGTAAGAGGAGCTGAATATGTTTTTTGACGAATATCGACAATGTTCAAAAGTTTTAGCGATCCACATGTGCTCCGCGAGGAGACCGAACGCTTTTTCTCAGCTTTGCAGCACGCGGTCGTCGCTCACTACAATAGTATTATTAAAACGCGATTTCGTACACATAATCATAATAATATCATGTCGGACAGTTGAAAACGATCGACAATAGTTTCGGTCGTCGTTAATCCTTTTAATTTATTCGCAAACCCGACTGTTTATACCCTCGCCGTAACTATATAGGCCGAGTCATGCAGCACACAAATACATATCGCATCAAAGTATACGTCTGGTTCGTTAATTCGATATTGTACGATATCAGCTATTACCAGTATTATTATATTATTACGTGATATTATTTTAGTAAAAAGAAAAATATAATTATACCGCGCGCGCGGCGGCGCGGCGTACTCGAAAGTCTTTCGTTTTACGTTTTACGTTTTTTTTTTTTTAATTTTCAAACTTTGACGTAGATTGGGTTATTTCGCATTATATTCTCTTTTCTTTGAACCTATAATAATAATAATAATTCTCTTTCGCTCACAAATAACACGGTTCGTAAACTCATGCTAATACGGTCGTCCCGTAGTTACTAGTTAACACACAACAATAACGAGTGGTATCTCTCTTTAAGGATCTCGGGTTACGTTTTACTCTCCTTTGAGCTTTGACCATGAAATTAATATATGTATTATGTATAATACATATTATTATCATCTGTGATGTAATGTGTTTGTCAGCGCGCGCTGTTTAGCGTTTACTGCAGTGTACCTACACCGCGCACGCACACACGTATGGAAAACTGAAAATGCCCGTCGTCGGACAAGCGACAATAATTTTCATATTATCGGAAAAAAAACCAAACGATTCCGATGGGGTTCACCACGAGAGTATGGTAAGTATGGTAAGTCGTTGAAACGCGAAAAGAAAAAACCGTGATGCAGAAAATTGGATTTTCAGCTCGTTATTAATTACTATAACGCGGCCCTCGCGCCGAACCGAGGCGTAGACCAAATATACGTAAATTATAATATGTCTCGTTATAATTATTATCAAAAAAAAAACATCAAAGAATCTCCTCGCGAAGTATTTAATTTTTATATTACGTTTTATCTAATCAATTTCACATTTATTTTTATTTTATTTTTTCATATTGAATTACACGCGAAAAAAAGTTTCGTCTCGAGTCGAAGAAAAAGAAAAGAAACAAAGCAAAGAAACGACGAAAAAAAAAACTTTGGAAAATTACATCTTTGTTCTGATACGCAAAAAGAGAAGACGAACAAAACAAAAAAAAAAATAAATGAAAAAAAAACACGTATATTTCTACACGCGACTATATTATATTATTATTATATCGTATATTGTATGCGCGCGGATGGATTATCACGCGTTTTCACACGCGTTTATATTCGTTTTATCGAGGGGGAGGGGGTGGCGGTGGTGTAGACGATTTATCGATCGCAAAAGTTTCACCGGCACAAATATAGCTTTTTTCGATACGACGACGACGCAAACGGAGGTTACCGTGTGCTCGGGAGTTTTTTTTCGTTTCGTTTCGCCCCTAGCTCGGATCACACACGCTAGCTCGCTTACGTATACGGTAATACGGTATCCTTAGGAAAAGGAATACTCGCAGGAAGCGGGCGCCCGCATGCAGTCGTCGGGAAACGCGACGAGTTCGTTTCGTCGGTCGGTCGCCGTGGCCGGGCACAACTGCAGTATAAAATACCCCTACGAGACGACGACGTATACTCACGTCGTAATATTATCATTATTGCCGTTTGACATGCAGCCGATTGTAATCTTTATTCCGCGATTATTATGTTGTTACGCCGCCGTATTATGTAATAATATTATAACGGTATTTCTCGCTAATACCCCCCCATCGGCTCTTTATAACATAATATTCCGTTGCGTATTTCGCGGTAGTTTCTCGTCACGACAATTATTATTACCGTCGTTTGCCTGCCGCGATACTCGTAACCGCATGACGTCGTAACGTTATTCTTTTACGAATAGTTTCGCGTCCTCGGTATATCATTTGGATTCGATATGAGGCATTAATAAAATATAAGTGGCGATTTTACCGGGGGCAGAGAGGGGTGGGTCTCCCTTCGTGGGACAACGATATTATCATGTCGACGCGCAGTTATGACGCGCAACAAAGTCGAATGTCGAAAAGACCGAAATATCTATATAACAAAATACAAACGATATCGTTCCACAGCGCATACGTATATTGTAGATAACATTGTAAATATTATGTTTGTTTGATGATGAAATAATAATTATCACTAGGATTTTTTTTAACAGAAAAAAAAAAAACGCTCTCACAAAGGCACCGCCGCCGCCGCCGCCGCCGATAACGATAAAACATGATTTTAAATAAAAATGAAAATTTGTTTTTTTTCTCGTTGAAAATTTCATCGATCGTCAGACCTACGCCTAGCTTTTTTCCCCCTCCCCCCGGGGTACTGTCGCGCTTACGATAATTTATTTTCATTTCTTATTTTTTTTATTTTTTCAAAGTGAAGGCGGAGTGTTTTTTTTTTTCGGAAGATATTTTCACGTTTCTCGTTGTTTTCGTGTTATACGCGGTATTGTAAAATATTTAAGCATAACAATCAAATATTTCTCCAGCCCGTAATCCGCATTTTAATATTTAACTTTTCCGAGCACGCATAAAACAGCCGGACCGCAATCGACATACCCATTTTTTCCCCTTTTGATTTTACTCTTATAAATTACATTTACGTTGCCTATTTCTCGGCTATTTCGCTTTGTAGAGAGTAGCGTTTCAAATACGTTCGAAACGCGTCTCCGAGATACTCGCCGAAATGAATCGCACACGACCAGGCTGCGCGTTATAGATAATCATGTAGTGTATTATTCGCGAGCCACGACGTTACATTTTCAACGCGTTTTTCGAAACTTATCGAGTGCGCGCGCTCTGCAGATAATAGTTTTTCAAAAGTATTTTCGACAACCCCGTCCCAATCGAGATATATCGACTAAACGGCAACAGAGACCGCACTTTAGAGTCAAAGTGTTACCAACTCTATATAGTGTCGCGCGCCCGGCCGCGCTCAAGTGTGCGAGTGTAGTATTGTAGTATATCGTGTAACTGAAAATCGACGACTAAACGGAATAAACCGTATAGCACTTATTTCTATAGAATTTTCTCTCTTTTTGTCACGAGTCGTCGTTCGAACGATTTGGTTTCTACGACTTAAAACGAAAGCATTGATTTTATAATACTCGCACTCGATACACGTTGCATAAATGATAATGGCACGGTACGGTGTGTTTTACCTTGAACGCTGGTACAGTTATGGAAATACTGTTCGCAATATAAATCGTGTCCACGAAAACCGTTCGGGCGACTATTAAATTTCCCGACGAAAACAAACCGGAACAATAACAAATAATAATATAGTAATAAGTACACGGAGGACCGAGTAAAATTCTTCGTAATACTCTGTAATATTAACGAAATTCAACAAGAAAAAAATTCGACTAGCTCTTCTTGTTTCGAACGAATTCTCTTTCGGAAACGTCGAAATCGGCGATCGGAAGAGAACTTTTGATACGAGTTCCGGCGTTATTGATTTGACCGCGAAACGACGCTCGGGCGAGTAATAAATTTGAAGAGGAGAAAAAAATTTTTTTTTCGCTAAACGTCGAGCGCGTAGGACTCGACTTCGAAAACGGTTATAAAGAGTTATTTATGGGCTAGGTAGCACCGGTATCTTGATAATCGATTCGCACAAACACGGTAAATCACGGCGCGGATTCCGTCTTGGAGATTCGTCACGGTTTTCGAAACCACGGTTAATTTCATAAATTATCGTTCGTTTTTATGCGCACTACGAGCCACGCCTTTCGTTCTTTAATATTATTTATTAAATCGCCCGACCAATAACTAAATTCTAATAATAGAAAATATAGCGACGACTTTTGCTCGTCCAATATGTTTTACCGTCATACGCGACGGCTCGCGTATTTACGACCGAGTCCCACGCACCACAATAATAATATATTGTCGCCCGTCTCGCGGTGTACAATAATTTATATATAGATATCAATTTGACGTCGAACTGAAAAGCGCGCTCTGGAGAACAAAATTGCAGACGAAATCGTTTGGATAAAACTTTTGAATTTGTTCGCGGTGAACTTTTTCGAGAAAGTTTCAAGCGCCGGCCGGGTAAAAGAGAGGTAGAGGGCGGCGGACGGGCGGACCGGGTTTGATCGCGTCACCGTCACTCGGTATCGATTTACAAAAAAAATAATTATTATTTATCCGCCGGCCGGCAGATCGAACGAGACGTGTTTTATCAAAATAATAAAAACAATAACATCAATATTATAGGATTTTTCGAAGTGCGTTTTTTCAATTTAATACGCTGCGTTTTCGCGTAGATAAGTTGGTAAATCTATTTCGTCGCCATCCAGCGCGCCGCCGCGCCGGTACAGTGTCACACGAATATACTCATTGCTCGCGTCCGCATTGCGTGATCGCATTTTTCACGTAATGGACATCCATTACGACGCGAACCTCGGTCATATCGTACACACGCGCGCGCGCGCACGTTTTTGCCTTTTCGGACACACGAATAATAGATACACATTTCATCCATTTCGTATAAACGAAAACCTTAATTTTATGCCGCGCGAAACGATTCCGATCCGCATTATACGGGGCGCGACCTTTCGCCAAAACGAATTCGGGCAAAAATAATAATAATAATAATAATAATAATAATCGTATAATAGGTGATATTGTTTTCGTTATCTAGCATTCTAGCGCGCGTCTAGGTCCCAGACCTAGGGGCGATCAAACGCAACGGACCGTCGCGATTAAATTATCGCCGTCGTTATTTTTGCAAAACGTTAAAAATATTATATTTTCTCTACGGCGGCGGAAATACGCGTATCTATTTAGATTCAAAGTCGACAACATGCTCGCCCCGTGTACACGCTATAATAAAATAGAAACCAGCAACTCGGCACATATTCGCCCATTTCCCTCGCTCGCGTACGTAAAATAATAATAAAAAAAAACAGTTTACATTGTAATTTAATAACCGGAGAGACGACGCTCGGATTATGATTACGATTCGAATTAGGTGCATCGGGGTTACGCATGCATTATGTCGGATATCGTTTGAGAAATAATAATGATAATAATATTATTTCTTCGATTTAAATCTCAAACGCAAACGGTATGTGTGTGTATTCGAGGAAATAATTCGAAACAAACGTTCGTATAAAATGCATTTCCGTTACCTGAGTCATGCAGTTTGACGTACTCGGAAACGCTCCCCGTTCTCGTCGGTTCCCACTCGTATTCCGATTTCCAGTAGATCGTTTTCCAAATCAACACACGCTATATTGTCCGCGAAACCACCACCACCAGTCGACGACGAATTCTGAAACAAGCATCTATTAGGACATAGTGTTTGATCGTCGATGGATTTTCATCGCGAAATAACGATTTTATGAAATCAAACGCACGAAACGAGCGGAGGAGCAGTTTGAGGATAATTAATGTGAAATCTTTGATCGCGCGAAATCAAGTCCGCGACGGACACGTAGATTTGTAGTATATTTTCAGAATATAATAGCCCGGCGATTAAAAGATGTATATAAAAATAAAACGATGATGAAACGATACGAATTTAAAAAATATGCGCGCACGGAGAGGGAAAAAAAACGACGACGCCTCGTTACGCGAAATGAAGTTTTCAGATTAATTCCAATGCACGCACAGATGGAAAAGACGTGTTCGGATTTATTTACGGAATTGCGAATACGTCTCGGCAATAAATTCAGTAGAATTAATTCGTACGATAGAGGTGCCCTCTCTCTCTGCGTTACGTTATTAATGAAATAAATATACGTTATACAGTTAAATCGAACGCAAGAGGCCCGTTCGATATACTACGACTGAATCGCAATAATATCATAGGAGGAGGTATACTTATAAAGCGTAATACAAGTATTAGTATTTTTTTTCCGAACTTATCCTCGTCGGTATTTATACGTAGTTTCCCCGAACGTTTATTCACTACCTACGGCGGCGTTTACTTTGAAAAAATAATAGTTATTATTATTTCCGAGTTGTTTATCTTTATTTTACGAAACGATTTTCATTTATTCAATTATATTTCTTAACGCGACTCGTACGGTAGGTATATGTGTTTATTCTCGTATGCGTTTGTAAAATTCAAATTTTACTCTCAGACAAGGATTAAAATCTCAAGGATTAAAGTGACTCGAATCGAAAACCTCTTGAAATCCGACAGCGTTCGATAATCAGGTAATCCGGACAAATATGATATTATACGAGTACAATTATTATAATAGATCTAAAGAACGGACGCGATTACCCATTTCAACCGGTCCGAACACACAAATAGTATTATTTCTACCACACGATTTCATTTGATCGTAATGGGTAAACGAATTTTAAATCCACGTCGATCGGTAAAGAGTTGTGTTGTACGCGGGGATTTCGACGAAAAACCGATTAAAATATTGTATTGTACCGTAATTTCGGTTTTAAACGTGTTCGCCTCTTAAAATTAATTAAAATGACTTATTTAAAGTAACCCGTGATCAGGAATTGACTCTTAAACAACCCACACCCGGCGAAAAAATTCGCCGCCGCCGCCGTGTGTTTGACGATTCGACCTTGAACTTTGCTCGAATAACGAATAACGTCTGATCGACGACAATGCGGAAAGAATTTTTTTTTCCGCGACACATAAAAATATATATTATAAAACGTGCGTTTTTATGCGCTCTCCGTATACAACAATAAACCCCGGGACGTGCAATTTTGTGCACTATAAAACTTAGTTTAAATTTTAATCTACTCAAAACAACGGTTCGGATTTAAAACTTGTTCCTGTGCGATTTGTGGCGGAACACGCGATAAAAAGTTGATATCGCACGAGAGAACGCGGGTCTTTATTATATTTATGACACACGACGACGACGACGTGAACAAATCGAAACGCACGAAATCACGCGAGAGTACATAAATATTATTATTGCGCGCGCGTATCGACGAATCTACAAACACCGAGTACTAGTTTATTGACATTATTCTCGACGGCCGTGTGTGACGATCCGCACTGTGTGGATGAAAAAAAAAAAAAAAAAAAACAACGATATCGTCGTGTCCACTGTGAAGCCGACGGCCGCGCGCGATAACGGGACTCGAGTGTGTTTATTTCTATAATGTAAAAAAAAAAAACGACGCGGCGTTTCGCTGCGGTTATTAGACGACTAAACTCCCGAGGACCTATTGATCGACAACGCCGCCGGGGCTGGATTTAGTGGCAGGGGGGGTGGTGGTGGTCGAGTGGACCCGAGGTCCGACGACAATTTATAATATTATTTAACGGACGCGCGAAAACGAATAATAAATATCTAAAATAATGTATGAAATCATAATATCCTATCATTCTAGTCGGAGGTGGGAAACTTTTTTTTTCGTCATAATCGGAATAATATTTTCAATGGTTATAATATTGATATTTAAATACTATAATTTTATGACTTTAAGCTATGTTTATGTATTTAAACTATGAAAAATATGAATGATTTGCGCAAAGTATGGTTTGTCGTTTCTTCAACTCGTTTGGCTCGCGAATTTCGCGTCCGATCGGCCTCTCTACACGTCGAATATTGCGGACGAAAGAGTCTTTGACGTCGGTGGACGTGTAGGATATGGAAAACGCGATGGTAAAAAAAAAATCGGGACGATATTTGTCGTCGGGTTTCGCGTGTGGAGAAAAAAAAAAAAACGCGTCGTCCTACAAAAAAGCGTCACCCCGTATACGGTGCACGCGCGACGAGGCGGCATCCGTTCGAGACGGAGGACGGCGTTATCGGTGTTGCGAAAAAAAAAAACAAAAATGCCAATAAAGCGAATGCACGAAATTATCGCTCGTTATTATTGAATTATTATATTACGCGTGTACCGCCGACGTGTAATGACGAGCAGCGGTGCAGTTCGGTTTTCCGCTAAACGACGCTCGTTCTCGTCCCCGACGATGATCGTCTTCGTCGTCGCGACACTGGTGACGGCCTGTCGCGGCGGCGGCGGCGGCGGCGGATCGTGCGAGCCCGTCACCATACCGATGTGCAAGACGCTGGGCTACGAGATGACGCGCGTGCCCAACCGGTTCGGCCACGGCAGCCAGGCGGACGCCGGGTACGAGGTGCAGCGGTTCCGCATGCTCGCCGCGACGGGATGTTCGCACGACCTCGCGGCGTTCCTGTGCGCCGTGTACGCGCCCGAATGCCCGTCGCCGGCCGCGGTGCAACGGTGGCCGTGCCGGGCCGTGTGCGAGTCGGCGCGCGACGGCTGCGAGGCCGCCATGACGCGTTTCTTCGGCTGGCCGTGGCCCGACCAGCTGCAGTGCTGGCGCTTTCCCGACGGCCAGTGTTCCGACAACGCGACCACCAGTGCCGCGCCGCCGCCGCCGCCGTCGTCGACACGCCGTCCCGACAGCGCGACCGTCGAGTGCGGCGCGCCGTCGTGCGACGCGTTCTGGGACCGGGACCGCCGGCGCGCCGCCGGGTCGCGCGTGGCCGCGTGCGCCGCGCTCTGCGCCGCGGCCTGTCTGCTGGCGTCCCTCACGTTCGCCGTGGACGCGCGCCGCTTCCCGTACCCCGAGCGGCCGGTGGTGTTCCTGTCGCTGTGCTGTCTGATGGCGTGCGCGTCGCACCTGGTCGGATACGCGGCCGGCGACGGCGTGGCGTGCGACGACCGCGACGCGGTGACCGTGCTCCGCCGCGGCGCGGACGGGCGCCGCCGCCGGTGCGCCGCGCTCTTCGTCGCGTCCTACTTCTTCGCCATGGCGTCCGCCGCGTGGTGGCTGGTGCTCGCGTTCGCCTGGTTCCTGTCCGCCGGCCTCCAGTGGGGCAGCGAGGCGATCGAGGCGCGCGCCCGTTACTTCCACCTGGCCGCGTGGACCGTCCCGGCCGCGAAAACCGTCGCCGCGCTGTTTCTGGGCAGAGTCGAGGGCAAGTAACAGCAAACGTGTTTAGGGCGGAGGACTCGTGAGTGTATGCCCCCCCCCCCCGGTTAAACGCCACTAATGTTTTCGAAAATAACAATTTTCGACGAGTGTGTGTGTGAAAATTTTAATACATATTTAATTTTTTTAATACTCGACCGTATTGTGTTGTACGATTAACATTTAACACGTTGATGGACAGCCACT
>OX402542.1:8968498-9202712 GCA_948098885.1 Drepanosiphum platanoidis | reverse complement strand
TACCCGGAAATCCGTTGGTGGCCCCGTCTCGTCCCAGGTTATCTTTTGGTGGACTGGAAATAACGTGTCGACGACTAGCTCCAGTCTCCCCGGTATGGACATGCCCTAACCTAACCTAACCTAACCTAACCTAACCTAACCTAACCTAACCTAACCTAACCTAACCTAACCTAACCTAACCTAACCTAACCTAACCTAACCTAACCTAACCTAACCTAACCTTTTTTTTTTTTTTTTTTTTTTTTTTTTTTTTTTTTAAGGTTTGAATCGGAGACCGGGGAGGGACTTAACCCTAGGGTATTTCTTCTCCCCGGCCGCCATCGTTTATTGATAAATTACAAAAAGTCTTAATGGGAGGACTGGAGCTAGTCTCCCCATGTCCTCCCTAACAATTTCTAAATTTACAACGCTTCTATTTTTCACCTTTGGTGCACATTGAAATTAATTTACTACAGTTTTTAATTTGTTGTATTCTCGTTTTGTCTGGCCCTTTCCTCCTCTTCTCTGGTGAGAAGAACATGATTGACAAACTCCGCGATGGCTCGCCAGCTGTTCCGGCTCCCGAGCATCTCGTTGATAACCGTTTCCGGCTCCATCTCCCTTGATATGCTGTTCTCCAATTCCCGTCTCAGCCTGTACCACCGATCGCATTTGAAGATAGCGTGCTCCGCATCATCTCTTAGGTCCCCGCAGTCGGTGCATGCCGGGTCCTCCCTCCTCTTGAACCTGTGCAGATACTCACCGAAACATCCGTGTCCGGTGAGCATCTGCGCCAGGTGGAAGTCGACGTTGCCATGTGTTCGTCCGGTCCACTTACTGACGTCGCGTATCAACCGGTGAGTCCAGCGCCCCGTGTCGGCCGCATCCCACCTCGCCTGCCATTCTGCCATTAGTTGGTCTCTTGCCTCCTTTCTTTTTATTGCTCGGTCTTGTTTGGCCCTGTTGCTGTGGTTTCGGGTTCTCTCGCGAGCCATCAGGTCGACGGGCGGTATCCCTGAGACTACCAAGATAGCCTGGGTGGATACCGTCCTGTATGCTGACGCGACTCTTAGCGCGACCCTACGCATTGGCTGCTCCAGGATTGCCCTCTTGTTGTTGCACTCTAGCGCCGTTGACCATGTTGGTGCCGCGTACATGGCTTGCCCTACTGCCACTGCAGCTAGTAGTCGCCTTTTTCCTTGAGATGGACCACCGATATTTGGCATTAGCCTTGAAAGAGCAGCGTTAGTCTTCGTGACTTTGTTTCTGGTTGTTTCTAGATGTCGTTTGAATCCCAGTCTCTTGCATAGTGTAACGCCCAGATATTTGATTTCCTCTTCTAATCCCAGCTCCGTTCCTTCCAGATAGAATTTTGGTCTTGAGTAGGCTCGTTTCGATGTCAGCATAATTGCCTTAGTTTTGGGAACCGATAAGTTAAGACCGTTCTCCTTCATCCATGACTGGACTATTGATAGAGCTCCGTTAGCAGCGGATTCTAGCCATTCCGTGGTTCTTCCCGTTGCTAGTACTGCAACGTCGTCGGCGAATGCCACCAACCTGACGCTAGAATTCCTCGTATTGCAGCCTGGAAAATCTTGCCGCAGGAGGTCGTCATACATGATATTCCATAATAATGGACCTAAGACGGATCCTTGTGGGACTCCAGCTGTGACGGGCCGGACCTTATCATCGCCGTATGATAAGGTTCTTCTGCTTAAGTAGCTTCGCAGGATCCGTTTCAGGTAATCCGGGACATCTTTTTCTACTAGCGCATTGTCGATCCTGACCCACGAAGCCGTGTTGAACGCGTTCGAGACGTCCAGGGATATCATGGCGCATAGGTTTCTCCGGTGAAGTGGTTCAACGGCCCTGTTGTTGACCTCGCTCATCACGCTTGATATCGCGTCGACCGTTGAGATGCCTTTTCGGAAACCGTATTGATGGATGCTCAGTTTGTTGTTTGTTTCTAGGTGGTCTTCTAGCCTCGCCTTGATAATTCTCTCGAAAAACTTCCCAACGGTGTCCAATAAGCATATTGGTCTATAAGAGGATGGCTGGTCTAGAGGTTTGTCTCCTTTTCTAAGTAGAACCAGGTTTGCTCGCTTCCATCTCTCGGGAAAGACTCCTTCCTTGAGGCACGTGTTGAATAAATCTCTCATTACTTCGGGTTTGCCTAAAGCTACGGCTTTGATTACTGAGTCCGGAACCCCGTCCAGTCCCGGTGCTTTTCCTGAAGGTATTTTTACTGCTCCGAGTTTTATTTCTTCAGATGTAACTACCCGGAAATCCGTTGGTGGCCCCGTCTCGTCCCAGGTTATCTTTTGGTGGGCTGGAAATAACGTGTCGACGACTAGCTCCAGTCTCCCCGGTATGGACATGCCCTCGATGGTCTGTCTTCCGATTAGTTTTTTGTTAACTATTTTATAAGGCAGCCCCCAGGGATCCGTTTCCACCTGCGCTACTAGTTGACGCCAGCTCTGTTCCTTACTCTTCTTGATCGCCAGTTTGAGTGCTTTTTTGGTCTCTCTGTATCGAAATAGTTCCTCTCGGACCTCAGACGTCTCCCGATGACGAACTCTGTGAAGAGCCCTCCTGGCCGAGAGGCAGTCTTTCCTCAGTGCTGCTATTCCCGCCGTCCACCAGTGACATGGTTTTTTCTTCCATTTGTATGTTCCTCGGGGCATACAGCTGTCGCATGCTTCCTCTAGATAGTGAGCCATTTCGGTTGAGCCGTGCTCGGCGCCTGCTCGGTACGATGGTGGGATTGAAACGTCGATGTGTGACCCGAGTTTCTCCGCATTGAGCTTCTTCCATGCCCATCTCGAGGTTGGCTGCGGGGGGGTTTGAGTCTGGTGGTTTTTAAGTTCGAAAAGGATACACCGATGGTCGCTGTGCACGTAATCGTCCAGTACCTTCCACGTCAGGACTTTTCTGGCGATGTCTGATGAAGCGAACGTGACATCTATGTGCGTGCCTGATCTCCCTCGCACGAAAGTCGGTGTTGTGCCTTGATTGATGGTGACTAGTTGCAGGGCGTCGGCGATATCCGTCAGTATATCCCCTCGTCTGCATATGTACGGCGAGCCCCAGCTGGGAGAGTGAGCGTTGAAGTCGCCTGCAACGATTAGTTTCTGAGGTCCGGTCCGCGTTATGCTCTGGTTGAGATTAGTTAGCAGGTAGTCGTATTCTTCCAGGGTTGTTGATGGAGAAAAATAGCAGCTGTATATTATGACCTGATCGGTTTCCACCCAGACGAAGCCTTTTCCCTTTCCGTGACGTAGTATATTAATGTCCTTTACGATATGTATTGCGCTCCTGCCGTCTTCACTGCTGTACCATCCTTGGTGTTCTGGTGTTCGATTCGGTTCGCTAATGATTAAGAAGTCTGCACTCTTTTCGACGGCCATTTGCAAGAACAGGCTCTGCGCTGTCTTGCTGTTATTCAGATTAAGCTGTAGTAATCTCATCATTTGGGCTGTTTTGCGACGTTTTGCCCTTCCGGGGCTCCTCCTTATCCTTGCTCGCCTCTCTTGCTGGCGCGTCGCAGTTGGCCAGTTGGTGTCCCGGCAGGAGACACCGAAAACAGCAATCTTTTCTGTCAGGCCCCTTGCACTCCGCCGCCAGGTGACCCGCCTCGAGGCATCTGAAACATCTAGGCCGGTAGGCCTCCAGTACCTTGATTTTGCAGTACGTCCACCCGATCTTTAGTCTGCCTTTTTTCTGTAGGTCCCTCGCTTCTATGGCTGTCACTTCCGTCCTCGCAAAACTGGTACCACCCGCTCCCGGCTTGATCTTGACTTGGAGGTTTCTCTCTGGAAGGCCGCGTTCTCCATTCAGCGCCGTTTTGATGTCATTCTCGTCTATCCACTCGGGGATGCCAAGGATGAGGACTGGCTGCGTCTTTTCCGGTCTCCCGATTCTTGCATCTTCTCCTAGTTTTGCCCTGAGGTCCTGGGCGAGTAAGTCTGCTTTGTCCGCTCCCCCTTTAACCTCAAAGAGGACGGCTCCCGACTTTGTTTTCCTCACACCGCTTATTTCTACTCCCAGCTCTTGCAGCTTAACCTCCTTGGTGACTCTCGCCATGACCGCGGCGTAAGTCTCTCCCTCTTTCGGCGGCCCGATCGTCACCGCTTGGGTCCTGGGCACCCTCACCACCTGTTTCTTTACCGACTTGCTCCCCGTCCATTGGTCCGCGTCATCCTTCTCCTCTCCTGCGCCGTTCTTTCTCCTTCCCTTTCCCTTGACAACTGTCCAATCCTGCTGCTGCGGCTGCTGCAGCTGCTGCTGTTGCTGCGGCTGCTGCTGCTGCTGCTGCTGCGGCTGCTGCTGCTTTTGCCGCCGCCGTTGCCTCGTCTGCTGCTGCTGCTGCTGCTGCTGCTGCTGTTGCTGCTGCTGCTGCTGCTGCTGCTGCTGCTGCTGCTGCTGCTGCTGCTGCTGCTGCTGCGGCTGCTGCTGCTGCTGCGGCTGCTGCTGCTGTTGCTGCTGCTGCTGCTGCTGTTGCTCTAATTTCTCAGCCATCGCAACCATCCTAGCTTCCTGGGCGGTTAAGGCCGCCTTGACCTCAGTGAGGGTCACTGCCGTATTGTCAATAACAGCCATCGCCTGTTGATGCTGTTGTTGTTGCTGCCTACTAAGATTTACTAGACGTTGCTCCATCATATCTTGTGATCTAGTGAGGCCGAGCGACTTAGACACCCTGGTAAGCTCTCTGATAGTAACACCCATCTCTTTCGCGGCTGACTTCACATCCAATTTGGTGTTCGGCGCTGTACTAATGGCGGTCTCCAACCTTGTCAACCCATTTATCATCTCCTCCATCAGTTTCGAGTATCTGACCTCCACCTGGGCTCGAGATGTCATTGGAACCACGCCGGCTCGTCCTCCAGTCGGGAGTCCCGTAGGCGTCCCAGTAGGTCCCGGAGGCCCTACTTTACCAGCACTAGTAAGGGTTGTTAGAGTTGCGGGGGCCTGGCTGGCCACCCCCGTACCCTCACGGTCGTTGGATTTCGACCTGAGTGAGCCCGCTACGTTGGGCCCGGTTTTTAGGCCGGTCCCACTCACTCCTGCCGGCATCTGAGGTTCCGAGGCCTCTGATGCGGTAACTTTTTCTTCATTCTTGCTCTCCATTTTTTGGTTTTTTATGTGATGTCCTTCACAGCGTTTTATACCTAGCCGCCAGGTCGGTTTAATTTCGGAGTATCCTTCTCCTAGGGCGGCTGCCATCCGAGGCTGAGAGCCCGCCCTGCCCTCGGAACTCTTAGTCGGGTTGTCCTCAGCTTCGTCCTGTCCAACATGGGAGGCCCTGCCGGTGGAATACACCACCGTTGGCATAGCACTCAGCTTCATAGAACAACCGATCAAGCCCCCCCACCTCGTCAAGGTGAGTCCCATGGGGGGGAACCTAACCTAACCTAACCTAACCTAACCTAACCTAACCTAACCTAACCTAACCTAACCTAACCTAACCTAACCTAACCTAACCTAACCTAACCTAACCTAACCTAACCTAACCTAACCTAACCTAACCTAACCTAACCTAACCTAACCTAACCTAACCTAACCTAACCTAACCTAACCTAACCTAACCTAACCTAACCTAACCTAACCTAACCTAACCTAACCTAACCTAACCTAACCTAACCTAACCTAACCTAACCTAACCTAACCTAACCTAACCTAACCTAACCTAACCCTAACCTAACCTAACCTAACCTAACCTAACCTTTTTTTTTTTTTTTTTTTTTTTTTTTTTTTTTTTTTTTTTTTTTTTTTTTTTTTTAAGTTTGAACCGAGGACCGGGGAGGAAATTAACCGTTGGTATTACTTCTCCCCGGCCCCCATCGTTTATTTGAATATTTACAAAACTCCTTAAGGGTGGCCGCCTGAGGCTAGTCTCCCCAGTGGCCCCTTACAATTACTAATTA
This sequence comes from Drepanosiphum platanoidis, assembly GCA_948098885.1. Classification (NCBI taxonomy): domain Eukaryota; kingdom Metazoa; phylum Arthropoda; class Insecta; order Hemiptera; family Aphididae; genus Drepanosiphum; species Drepanosiphum platanoidis. Next base: position 9,196,809 of record OX402542.1, on the reverse strand, counting down.
CAAAAGTATATTTACAACAACTTAATGAGCGACGTGAGGCTAGTCCCCGCACGTTGCCCTTACAATTGCTATGTTTCCTATGGGAAGCTCGGAGCCAATCTCCCCGTAGCTCCCCTTACACCATCATGTATTAGATCTAGTCTGCATCCGCTCTCTGACACTCCCGCTCCTCTTCTTCTCTGCTCTGCTGGATTTTGTTAACAAACGTTGACACCGCTTCCCATTTCTCTCGACTGCTCAGCATGATGGGCACCACTGTCTCCGGCTCGAACGGCTCGCCCACCTTGACTTCGAGCTCCCTCCTCTGCCTGTACCATCGGTCGCAACGGAAGAACACATGCTCCGCGTCATCCGTCGGCGCTTCGCAGTCGACACACCTGGAAGAATCCCTGATCCCGAACCTGTGCAGGTACTCACCCAGACAGCCGTGACCGCTGAACATCTGTGTCAAGTGGAAGTCCACCCAACCGTGTTTTCTCCCACACCACGCGTCCAGGTCCGTGATGAGCTTCAGAGTCCAGACTCCCGTCTCGGCTGCCTCGATTCGTTCCTTCCACCGCGCCATGGTCCTGCCCCTCAACTCACCTCGGTTGGCCCCGCGATCAGCGTACAGTTCATCCCTTTCCAATGCTAGGAGGTCAATTGGAGGTATGGCCGCTATTATATTGGCTGCTGTGTATGTAAAAAAAAAAAAAAAAAAAAAAAAAAAAAAAAAAAAAAAAAAAAAAAAAAAAAAAAAATGTTATCCGAATAACGTAGAAATCACAGAATCAGGATGCAAAATTCCATTGCAAGATCTCTTGGACCACACTACTAATCGAATCATACAAATCCCACAACATATTAGACCAATTGAATCACATATGAATAATTTAGAAATGTTATACAAGAGGGGGTGTGATGGTAGCAGTGGTCAGTCTCAATATAGAATAAATTTTAATCAACCAAATTCACCATCATCTACTGATCATGACATTTTTATGTTCTCAATCATACCACTTCAATTACGCGTAGTAGAAGATAATATTGCACTAAATCCATTAAATAATAAAGCATCCTTTTTAACTATGTATGTAATGTAAAATCCATTTTTTTTTTTCTGAATAAATCTTACAAAATTAAAAATTTGAACGAAAATAAATTATCGTAAAAAAAAAAATTATAATTTTTAAAATTTTTTTTAAAATATCAAAAATGTTAAAAATAATGGGTTGAATTAAAAAAAATATTGTCAAATTTGGATTTGTTGCCTTCGAATACATATGTTTTGATGTATTAAATAGTAATATCTGATAAATCAAAGATGATATTAATTTCGGCAAGCTAAAATTACATTTCAGACCACTGTGCGACGGCGGGATATTCAAATCGAGAAATTCGAAAACGGCAATTTTGGAGCCACGGTAACTTGGAGGGGGGGACCCTTAGAAAAAATCGGTTCAGAGCGTTTCCCAAACTTGCCACGGGTAACTAGGGGGCGCTCAAATCGCGATCCCAGGGCCACGGGAAGTTTCGAAACTTTTCCTCCTCGGGGGGGGGGGGGGGGGGGGGGAAATTCGCGCACCGGACCAGGGACTCTAGTTAGGCAACCGATCGCGCACGGCTGCACGCCAGGTTGCGTCCACCCGGTTTGCTCAAATTAGAAATATGGAGAAATTGACAAATATTTGAAATGAAATTCTTAACAATTTTAAATTTAAAAAAAAAAAAAAAAAAAACATCTAAAAATCAGAAAATTTACGACGAAAAGGTTGTTTTGCCCTTAAATTGGAAGATTTTATGGAAATTTAAGAGAAAAATAATTTTAAAAAATTCCAAGAATAATTTGCGAAAACGACGGATCAATGTTTAATTGAAAATTTGAAAAAAAAAAAAAAAAATGAATAAATTTGACTAATTCTAAATAATTTCGGTTTAATTTGTGAGGTCAGGTTTTTTAAAAGTTAAAAAGTTAAATTGATTTATAATACAATTAATTAAAATTAATAAATTAATAAAATTAATTTTTTTTAAAATTCGATATTGAAGTCTCAAAATGACAGTTTATTCCTCAAATAACTTTCTTAAAATCAATTAAATTATATTGAATTTAATGGACGAATATTATTTTTAAATTTTGGAAAATCGAATAAAATTGAGTATAATTAAGAGTAATTTAGATAAATATGAAAAACAGTGAAAGGGGAAAAAGCATTGAAAAAATTAAGGTTTGTCGATTAAAAGTGAGGAAATGTGAAGAAAACTTTTGAAAATAATTTTTTTTGAAAATAATCCGCGAATATTGAATAATATTTCAAGACGGAAATTTAAAGAAATGTTCAATTATACGAGAAATTTACGAATCAAATGATATTATTGACTAAAAATTGTTGCATTATTAATGAGTTTTAAATTAAATTTCCCACAATTATTTTTAAAAATAAAATTGAAACAAGACTAAATTGAGATAATCGACGATAATAGAAAAAAAACGAAAAAAAAGAACACGAAAATCGACGACTAAATCTTTGAAAAATTTGAATTTTATCCATTTATCGAAAAATGAAATTTTGAATAATAAAAAAAAAATAAAAAGTATAATTTCTTGAAAATATATTAACATCGAATTACGTTAAACTGAAGATTAATTAATTGTTATTATGAAAATGAATGTGAAAATTGAGGGTGAATATAACGCGAAAAATTGAATAAATTTGAGGACGTTCAAGAGATATTATGGAAAATTTAAACGAGTAAATAAGAAAAATAAAATTTGCGATGATTTGATCAATGAGAAATTGAATCAAGTCGATAAAGTCGATAATTGATAATAAAAGGATTAAAAGATTTCATAAATAATTTTAAAAAAATTCAAGAATAAATTGCAAAAACGACAGAAAATTAAATTTGAGAAAAATTCTAAAATATTTTGTTTCAATTAATGTAAATTTTGTTTAAAAAGAACTTGAAAAGAGATTGAAAATAGATTAATTCGATTATCATAATTTTTTTAAAATTTATAAGAGCATTAAATATGACGGAAATTATTGAGAGTGAAAGAACGAATCGTATAAATTTAAATTTGAACAAAAATTAAAAATAACACTCGATGACTAATCCGAAATCGACGGTGAATAGCGATGAATCAAGTTCGAGAAATAAGAGGGCAATTAGTATTGTGAAAATAAATCAAGTACCATCATTGGCATTGTCGAATAATTCTACGAAAATACTTTATCGAAATAGTTTTAAAAAGAAAATAATTTATTTTAAAATTTATTTAAAATCATAAAATATCATGAAGTCGAATAAAAAATATCTGATTTATGTAATTTTTATCGATGAAATTAATCTCAGAGTATAATAATTATGAAACATTAGATTAATCGAATTGAGAATCAGGCTTCAAGTACAGAATGATTTGTGTATTGAAAGGGCTAAATTGGTAATGTTTCTAATATCTTTAAAAATGATTTAATAATTGAAAATATTTGATTATTATTTAAATATTTATTTATTTTTAAATGCCCAATGTTAATGATAAAATTGGATGAATGGATGAACTAATGATCATTAAATAATAGGGTAGATTAAATTTAACTAACCTAACAATTCGATTAGGTTTTAGTTGCTGCTATCAGTAATATTTAAGTTTATTATTATACACATGTTAGAAAAAAAAAATAAGTTTGAGTTTAAGAATTACTACGATGGCGATAAAAAAAATAAATTTCTTTAAGAAAAAAAATTAGCTACTCCCTATCGGCGCCCGTAGCCCACGACTACCCATCTATAAACTATAAATAAATATAATCGGTACTAACCTTACACGGCGGCGGCCTGTCGATGGGTTGTTGCTGCTGTCGAGGTTCGGCGTTCGTACTTGGGTGCGTGTGAAAAAAAAACGATCGAAATAAAAACACTAAACGCGACGGTAAAACGGAGACGAACTTTCGGAACGGCGCGGCGGTCGACACTATACTGATCGTCTGGCGCGAGCCGCCGTCGCTTCACGCGTTGTTCGATCGGCTACTGTTCGGCTTGCGCGCACGCGCAGCTCGGCCGTCATTGGTCGGAACGCGCGCACAGCTCGACTGTCGTTGGTCTGGTCGCGCGCCCACACATAAGCTATCGTTATCCCTGTCGCCCACGCGGCATATGACCGACTCGCGCAAATACACTCATGTTTATTGTTTATTAATTATTACATAATGATTACGTCATCAAGATAATTACGTATATATTACTATATACTATTGATAATCGATCTGTTCGATTGTTATGAAAATCGCGATTTTTTTCACGGGGTAGCGACACCTCTCGATAACGGAATATGATAAATGCATAATGTAATTATACCAAAGACGTAATTGTATTGATTTTAAGACAAATCTAGTTAACAAATCTAGCTGCCATAGTCAATAGTCCGACGGTGGGAAATTTAAATCGATAAATTCCCAAACACCGATCTTCGCGCCGCCGTATCTCGGAGGGGGAGCCTCTCAGAGGAAATCGGCTCCAAGCGTTTCCCGAACTCACCACGTGTGACTAGGGGGCGCCCGAACCGCGGTCCTAGGGCCACGGGAAGATTTTAAACTTTTCCTCCACGGAGGGGAAAAACTGAGTCAAGGGGCCGGGTAGGCAACCACACTCGCAAGCGTGCAAGTGGGGTTGCATCTCGAGCAGCCAAGGCGCTAATCTTTAATTTTTTTTTAAAATTCGGTTCGCTATTCAAGTCTCAAAATAAGAGTAATCAAGTTAAATATGAAAAACAGTGAAATTTCCTAATGAAATTTCAAATAAATACGATTAGGTTCAAGTTCAGATAGTTGGGTAAGAAATATTAAACATATCACATTATAAGTTAATTAGATTAATAATTTGATAAAAACTAATATAATCGGTTGAAATGTGTGGCAAGTTATAAAGATTAATTATTAATTGAAAATTATTTTTAGACTAGGTTGATTAGGTTAGGTTAGGTTCATATGGTCAAAATGTTATCATTCAATATATTTAGATGTTAGTCAAAAGAAATTTAAAAAAACAAACCTTTTCCATCTTGGCCTTGTATCAACAGCCTGATAAAGCTGCAACAGATTTCCTCGGGATAATTCTTCCATTGCTAAAAGATTCCACCCGATTTAAAATTTAAAAAAAAAATTAAATTAAATCAAAGCTTCAAGTAGCCCTAATACTACTGACTTTGTTGCTCTTCATGCTGGCATACACCGTTTTTTATTTTTTTTAGCTAATTCGATGCCTGGCTTGGACCATTGTTATTGAATCTGATGCTAAAACTTTAAACAAAAATCAAGAAAATTATAAAAATAAAAAATTCAATAAATAAACAAACTGGCTGTAACTATTGTTCTTCTGCTACATGTACATTTTTATGAACAATAATGCCCCCGGCCCACATGGTTTATTAAACAATTACAATGCAATGCGCAGGTCCAGGGAGGACAACACCCTCCCACAGTACCCTTACAAAAACATGGACAAGGTTAGAAAATATACAAATGTTACTAACAAAATTAATTTAAAATAAAAACAGCTATACATTTATATAAATTATGGCACAATGTCTTCCACAATCAGCGACAGGGGCCAAGTCATACTCGTCCCGGCTTCCACTGGATACATCTAAGCGGACAGTCCTCGAGGCCCTGGATACATCCTCGATACCAAACGTCCAGCACCAATGGCACAGCAATCACTACAATAAACATCTTGTCCTTGATCCGGATGCTTACATATGCTGCAATCCAGTACAATACAACAACCCCCTTCCATGCCTGTCTATCCTAACCTAAATGCCTACCTATCCCTATGTATAAATCTTATAAAACTAGCTACAATTTATAAATAATAAAGTTAACCCTCACCTATAAAAGAAGGGTTATGTTCCACTACTAGCTGTTCCACTGCTTCTGCTACTGCTTCTGCTACTGCCACTGACACTGCTACTGCCACTAGAATACAACACCCAGAAAAAAATTTTAATTAAAAATAAAAATTAAAAAAAATATTCTCACTGTTGTTGTTGTTGTTGTTGTTGTTCCCCTTCTCCTTCTTGCCCTTCTTCTTCCCCTTCTCCTCCTCCTCATCCTCTTCCCCTTCTTCTTCTTTTTCTTCTTCCTCTTCTTCTTCTTTTTCTTCTTCCTCTTCTTCTTCTTCTTCTTCTTCTTCCTTCTTCTCCATCTCCAATACCAGCTACAATGGCCCGACGCTCCTGCGTCCGACCACCGTCCCCGCTGCTACTCCAGTCGATATTGCTTTGGCAACTACCGCATTTTTTTCGTCTTTTTTAATTGACATTTGATTTCGTTTTTTTTTTTGATTTCACTTTTCATTGTTTTTTTTGTTTTGTTTTCTTTCCTTTTTACCGTAAAAAGAAATGAAAACAAAAAAATGCAAAACAAGAAAAAGAAACAAAAAATAACAGAAAGGAAACAAAGTCTATGAAAAAGACGGGCGAAAAATGTGAAAAAACCAAAAAAATTCAAACAACGAAAACTAGAAAAAAACAAACCAAAACAAAAATAAAAAAAAAACCAAAAAAAAACCGGCGGCAGTTACCAAAGCAATATCGACTGGAGTTTAATGAGCAGCGGCGAGGGGAGCCGAACGCGGGAGCGTACGGCCGTTGTAGCTGGTATTAGAGATGTGGTTAGGTTAAAGATGTAGTCTGTTAAAGATGTAGTCTGTTAAAGATGTAGTAGTGTGCTGGATGATTGGTAAGTGGTACATCGTGCGGCTGTGGTGGCGGCTGTTCCTCTTCTCACCTAAGGTAATAAATATAATTATTAATAAACATATTTTACATCTACATAAATATTATATACACAATAATATATCATTATCAATAAAACTTTCATAGAAATTAATTAGAAAATAGTTAAATAACATGATTTAGGTCCCTTGTCCCCTTCATTACATTACGACTAACTTTAAATCAGAGAGTGTGCTTGAGCCCCGAGAATTTATATTATTTAAATAATAGTTAAAAGGCAGACAAACAGCATGGCTAAAGTTATTAACATGGATTATTTCATATTTAGGTTCATTTCAATTTACAAAAATAATTATTTACAATTCATCTATCGATTAATAAAAGTTATAGTACGATAATTGAATCTCCGAGTCAGTAGCTATGCTCGCGGGGAAATATTACTTATATACCGAGACTATTCTTTGGGTTCTTGGCATTCCGTTTCCATACGGTTTCATTTCAGCTGCATTAGTATGACCGTAGACCAAACTAAATAAAAACAAAAACAAATTAATAAAACACGCATAGAATTCACAATCACAAAAAATAATACGACCGTTTGACAGCGCCATAGTTGAGACGGCAATGCACAAAATTCATGGCGCTAGACGATGACCCCTTCAATGCTCCAGATATCAATAGCCACTTGAATTTCATGTCAACGCAACACAAAAAACTATAAGGCCGGTGGCTGATGACGGGATGACAAAGGACCTATGACAAACAATGAATTTAGTTAAACAATGTTCCAAGTTACACAATGGATTTAAGAATAGGGAATTTATTTATTCGGGGACTAAGACTAGGTCAGTTTTAAAATTTCAGAAAATGTAAAATCCAAGTTCTAATAGAATTTTATATTATACTAGCGTTAAAATAATTTAAAATCTTCATCTTAGTCTCTTTTAAATATTTATTTAAATTAATTAAAGTTATTGGAAAAATTTACTTATATGTTCATTTAATTTTAACATTTTTATTACATTTTTATTATAATATAAATTTATTGTCGAAACTAAAAAAATTGCGAGACCTCAATAGTAAGCTTTAAAATTTCAGAAAATGTAAAATCAAAGTTTTAATTGAATTTTATATTATATTGTAAAAATATATTTTTAATTTTCATCTTAGTTCTTTTAAGATTTTTATTTTAATTACTTAAAGTTATAGGAAAAATTTACTTTAATGTTAATTTAATTTTAACATATTTATTATAATATAAAATAAGGTGTTCAAAATAAGGCGATTCAGAGACATTAAACTTTAACACTGTAAAATATAAATTATATTTTAATTTAATTTTATACTGGTGTAAACATATATTTTATATTTTGGATTTTATTTCTTTTTTCAATTTTTATTTCAATTTTATTTAAATTGATTCCTTTATTATAGTTTTACTTATTCATATGAAAACTATTTTTATTCAACAAATTTTATTCTTATGGTTACTAAAATCATTTATGAAAAAATAAGTTATATTTTTATGTTAATTTTGTTTTTATGGGTTCAAGTTAAGTCTTTGTGTGAAATGATACGGCAAAGTTCACATCAAATCGGATAATAATATTAACTAAAACTAAATTTTAAATATAAGACGCCGGTGACTGCTATGGGTGAGACGCTGACACTAGACGACATGGACGGCCTCTCACATACCGCTCCAGGTGCTGGCAGACTTACAAATGCTCAAGGGAAATGAGTCCATGTGAGAACGGCTTGATGGACAGCAATATTTTAAGATCCAAATGACGACGAGGATTTCAACAGCATCACGAACATTGTGCAAACAATTTTCAATGTCAGTATGTCACTATTCTCACCTGAGTGTAAAAAAAGTTTATAAAATAGGATTTCAAATTTACAATTACATTAAATTGTGTGACAACACATATATTAATAAAATATAAAAACATAATGAAATAATAAACATTTAATAGTTGTATTTTATTAAGAAATAAAATTTACCATCATTCTATGTCCATAAAATAACATCCGAATGTTATAAAGCATTTGGATATAATTACTTCCATGATTGGTTTTTGTTTATAAATCTTGTTCACCAAGTTTTGAAAGTTATAGCATAATGTTGTTACATTTTAAGTCACGGGATAGTATAGAAATGTTTTTCAATAATATTGAGGCACATTTATACACTTCTTTGTCGTTTGGATGTAATACAATCAATCTGTAAAAACCATTATATTAAAATATATTTAAATAAATTTCGTTAATACAAGTAAATATTTTAAGTACCCAATGTGCTGTCCAAAAGAAAAACTAATTTACTTAGTTAGGCTAGACAGTCCTAAGTTGCGACGGGAATGCAGCACACAATACACGCTATTCATGGATCTAGACGAGAACAATTTCGATGCTCTTAACCCAAAACACGATAACGGAGGTGGCTGATGACAGGACGACAAAAGACCTACGACAAGCAATGAATTTAGTTATACAATGGATTTTAGAATAGAGAATTTATTTATTCGAGGAGGGGGGGACTAAGGACTAGGTCAGTTTTTATTTTAATTACTAAAAGTTATTAGAAAAATTTACTTTAATGTTAATTTAATTTTAACATTGTAATTACATTTTTATTAAAATATAAAATAAAGTGTTGAAAATAAAGCAAGAGGCCTGCACATTCCATTTTAAACTTTAACACTGTAAAATATAAATTATATTTTAATTTTATTTTATACTGGTGTAAACATGTGTTTTATATTTTGGATTTTTTTTATTTCTTTTTTAAATTTTTGTTTCAATTTTATTTAAATTGTTTCCATTATTATAGTTTTACTTATTCAAATAAAAACTATTTTTATTCAACAAATTTTATTCTTATGGTTACTAAAATCATTTATGAAAAAATAAGTTATATTTTTATGTTAATTTTGTTTTTATGGGTTCAAGTTAAGTCTTTGTGTGAAATGATACGGCAAAGTTCACATCAAATCGGATAATAATATTAACTAGAACTAAATTTTAAATATGAGACGCCGGTGACTGCTAAGGGTGAGACGCTGACACTAGACAACCTCTCACACACCACGCCGGGTGCTGCCAGACATGCGAGAACGGCTTGATGGACAGCAATATTTTAAGATCCAAATGACGACGAGGATTTCCAGACCATAACGAACATTGTGCTTTGGCAAACAAATTTCAATGTTGGTATGTTCATATTCTCACCTATGAGTTAAATAAAGAAAATTTATAGAAAATTTTAATTACAATATAGTGTTACAAAACATTGAGAAATAAAAAAATTATAGCGACTAAATTTTATAAAAATGTAGAACATCATCTTGAACATTGTTAGTTGGCACACAAACAAAGTTTCAGTGTTAGTAAGTCAATATTCTCACCCGAGTGTACAAAAAAATTTATAAAAAATGATTTATAAATTTTCAATTAAAATAAAGTGTGTGAAAAAACATAGTAAGTAAATTCATCAAATATAAAAACATAATGATATAATAAAGAATTAATAGTTGTATTTTAATAATATATAATATTTACCATCATTCTCGGTCCATAAAATCACATCAGAATTTTCTAAGGATTTTGAAAAAATTTGACTTGATCTACAAACTATTAGACAATTGATCTAAACTTTCAGTGTTGGTCGGTCATTATTCTCACTATGTATACAAAAAATTTATAAAAATAATTTAAAAATTTCAATTAATATAATGTGTGTGAAAAAACATTGTAAATTCATAATTTATAAAGAAATAATGAAATAATACAAAGTTATTAGTTGCATTTTATTAGTATTTAATATTTAACATAATTCTCTATTCCAATATCACATCATAATTAGTGGCACATTTATACTCTTCATTGTCATTTGGATGTAATAAAATCAGTCTGTAACAAGAAATATATTAAAATATACATAAAAAATTTCTTCAACCTAACCTTTGAAAACAAATACATATTTAAAATACCAAATGTGCCGTACAAAAAACAAACAATTTTTCTTTTAAACCTGCAGCAGATTTTGAATGTCTCGTTGTCGCGCCGCGGCGGCATTGTTCGAGGTCCGCTCTCGTGATAAGCCACTTCCATGCGCAGAAGTTGACCGCCGTAGCCTGTTCTTATTTGGAATAGGATAGACAGTTGGTCTAAATTGCAGTGTTGGAACATCATTATTCTCACCTAAAAGCATAAATAATATATATAGAAGAATTTAAATTAAGTTTAATTAAACTCTATTGTATGACAAAACATTGTGAAATGAAAAAAAATAAATAAAAACATATTGAAATATAAAAGAATTATAAAAATATTATATTTACCATCATTGTCGCACACATTCTGCATACGAAAATCAAAACCACAAAATATAAAAGTTTTCATAAAACAGCTTTCTTTCTCGGTAATTCTTGATACAACGCCTACGCACATGACAGATTAAGTTCTTCAACAACATGATCGCAGGACTGATTTTTGATAACACAGATGTTCCATTGTACACAACTCTGTCATTCAATCAATCTATAAAAAAAGAAGAATTAATAAAATAAATAAAATATTCGCATTAACACGGGTACATTTTTAAATACCTAAGGTTCTATGATGTATTATTAACACACACAAGTAACAATTATCTTGGACTGACAAATAATCTAATGCATATGCATTGGCATTAATAAAGTTACAACAATATCTGGGGAAATATCTGCATCTAAAAAAACATAATTGTTTTAAACATGTTAGAGAATAGTATTACATTTTACTTCATATATAGGAAGTTGACATATCGAATCAAATCAGGAATGCCATCTTGTCAGGCAAGGATAAATTGCTTCCAATCTCAGTAATTGTTGATACAACTTGTGGTCCTAGACATGTAAAGTTCTTCAGCCACATGATCACAGAAATGATTTTTGGTAACACTGATGCTCCATTCTACACAACTATGTCAATCAATCTATTAAAAAAAGAAGAATTAATAAAATAAATAAAATATTCGCATTAACACAGGTACATTTTTAAATACCTAATGTTCTATGATGTATTATTAATACACACCAGTAACAATTATCTTGGACTGACAAATAATCTTATGCATATGCAATTGACATTCATAAAGTTACATCTATATCTGGGGAAGTATCTGAATCTAAAAAAACATAATTGTTTAAAAATGTTAGAGAAGAAAAACAAAAATAAAAAACAAAACAAAAAAAACGTCGGCAGTTACCAAAGCAATATCAACTGGAGTTAAATGAGCAGCAGCTATGGAAGCCGCATGAGGAAACGTACGGCCGTTGTAGCTGGTATTAGAGATGTGGTTAGGTTACAGATGTAGTCCTGTTGAAGATGTAGTCTGTTCACTCGTCTTAAAGATGTAGTGTTAGCTGTCGTCTATTTTTGGCAGACTCCCGATCTGTTGGGGCATTGTCCCAGCTGAGTAATTGATAAGTGGTACATCAATAATAACACTAACAATAATATATAATAATAAATAAGTTTCTTAAAAATTAATTATAAAATTAGATGATTTAGGTCCCATGTTTTTCATAACATTACAACTAACATTTAAAGGATAGAGTGTGCATGAGCCCCGAGAATTTAGTTGTTATTTAGAATAAGTTGTTTTAAGACAAACAGCATGGCCAAAGGTTATTAACAATAATATTAATATTAATAACATATAATATTAATAACATATAATATTAATAACATGGATTATTTCATATTTTAGATTAATTATTTACAAAAATAATTGTTTATAATTTATCAATCGAACAATCAAAGTTATAGTACGTTTTCGATTCAATAGATACGCTCGCGGAGAAATATTACTTATATACTGAGACTTTTCGTTAGGTTCGTGGTATTCAATTTCCATACCGTTTTCATTTACATTGCATTAGTATGACCGTAGACGAAACTAAATAAAAACAAAACAAACAAATAGAACATGCATAGAATTAACGATGACCGAAAATAATAATACCATTTGACAGCGCCCAAGTTGCGACGGGAATGCAGCACACAATACTCGATATTCATGGAACCCAGACGAGAACAACTTCGATGCTATTAACATCAGCGCCTTGAAATCGATGTGAACACAACCCAAAACACGATAACGGTGATGGCTGATGACAGGACGAGAAAGGACCTAAGACAAGCAATGAATTTAGTTATACAATAGAATTTAGGATAGAGAATTTATTTACACTCAATAAATTACTTAATATTAATAAAAATGTCATTAATACAAGTACATATTTAAAATACCCAAAGTGCTGTTCAAAGAACAAACTAATTTACTTTAAAACCTGCAGCAGATTAAAGGGCGTCTTGAATTGATCAACAAATAATTAGACAATTAATCTACACTTCAGAGTTGGTAGTTAATCTTATTGTTTATACATCTTATTCGCGCAGTATTGAAAATACTCGCACAATGTTGTTACATTATTAAGCCACATGATGGTTGAAATATTTTTCCAATTCTAACGATCCAAAAACTGTTGCATTTTCAATGGCTCCTAAATATAATCTATAAAAAAAAAAGGAAACAGTTGCTACATTGTACACAACTTTGTCATTCTATTGTAATTAAATCAATCTATAAAAAAAAGTTGGATTAATAACATAAATACAATCAGTCTATAAAAAACATTATATTAAAATTTATAAAAATTTCTTTAATACAAGTACATATTTTAAATACCAAATGTTCTATGAACAGAACATAGAAATTTACTTATATACCTGCAGCAGTTTTTGGAAGTCTTGACATGTTCTACAAATTATTGCACTTTTCAATGGCTCCTAAATGTAGTCGATGAATTAGGAAACATTAAAAACCTTTCACTTAATCAGTAATCACTGTAAAGCTCCGTCAGTATGGCTGGCACATCTCAAATATAAGGGGAAGCAACATAATTTGATCGTTTTCATTCGCATTAGTATTGTGGACAATTGGTCAAAATGTCAGTGTTGGAACATCATTATTCTCACCTAGGAGTATAAATAATATATACAAAAAAATTTTAAAAAATTTAATTTAAATTTAAATATGTGACAAAACATTGTGAATTAATACAATATTAAAAAATAAAGAATTAATAAACATATTTTAAAATAATTTGATATTTACCATCATTCTCTAATCGAAAATCAATTCCTAAATTATTAAAAGCATTACACAAAATTGATTCTATTTTTGGTTATTGTTCATACATCTTGTACACACTGGATTGAAAATTCACGCATAATGTTATAAAATTTTTCAACCACATGATAGTGGAAATGTTTCCAGCAAGACACTGGCACATTAATACACTAAATTGAAATTCAAATGTAATTCAATCAGTCTGTAAAAACCATTACATTAAAATATATAAAAATTCTTCAATACAAGTAAAACATTGTGAATTAATAAAATATAAAAACATTAATGATATAATACAGAATTAATAGTAGTATTTTATTAATATTTACCATCATTCTCTATCCATAAAATCAGATCCGAATTTTCTAAAGCATTTCACACAAAGACTTCCATGATTGGTTATTGTTAATGCATCTTGTTCGCCCAGTTTTGAAAATTCTAGCATAATGTTGTTACATTTTTAAGCCACACGATAGTATAAATATTTTTCTATAAGACAGTGGCACATTTATACACTACATTGTCATTTGGATGTAATACAATTAATCAGTAAAAACCATTATATTAAAATATATATAAAAATTTCTCTATTACAAGTACATATTGAAATTACCCAATGTGCCTTCCGAAGAAGAAACTAATTTACTTTTAAATCTGCAGCAGATTATGGATGTCTTGACTTGTTCTTGTAAGACAGCGGCACATTTATACACTTCTTTGTCTTTTGTATGTAATAAAATCAATCTGTAACAAGCATTATATTAAAATATATATAATAAATTTCTTTAATACAAGTACGTATTTAAAATACCCGATGTGCAGTCCAAAGAACAAACTACTTTACTTTTAAACCTGCAGCAGATTATGAACGTGTTGACTTGATCTACATTTTCAATGAGTTGATACATAATTCTCACTTAAGTGTATAAATAATATATATATAAAAGGATTAAAAAAAAATTTTGATTAAATTATAGAATATGACATTATAAATTAATGAAAAATAAAATAATACTGAAATAATAAAGAATTACTAGTTATATTTTATAAATATTTGATATTTACCATCATTCTCCAATCGAAAAATAGAACCAAATTCTATAAAGGTTTTCACAAAATATCAAATGTGCCATACAAGAAACAAACAAATTTACCTAAATAACCTTCAGCATATGGCCGAATTTCTTAAAGTTTAACTTCAATAGGATCTTCACCAGAGCATCTAAAAAAATAATTATTAGTTTCTTTAAGATATGAAAGTGCCAATTAATAAACAATATTAGAATATTTACCCTTCAAATGAGACAACATATGCAAGTCCATCATTTTCAACTTGACTCATTGGACCATTTGGGGTATCTACTACACACAATCTTGTTTTATTTTATTTTAATCAATTCACCCATGAACCGTGCTGATAATCTCTTACATCAACATAAACACCAATTTTGAAATACTTGCCCTCTTCACATACATCATCAGAATCATCCTAGAAAAAATTTACATTTTATTATATTCAACATACTTATTTTTATAAAAAAAATTGTACTTCATTTGAGGTTGAACTGCAAGTGGCAACGGATGTAATAACATCATTAGTATCTTTTGGTGGAGGAATATTTTGTGGTCTTATAAAAACTAATTGAATAATATCGTTAATATTAATACCATATTCGTATAGCGTATATTGATCTTCAAGCTGAAACATAAACATAAAATTGATATTTATAAAATACTTCCAAATTAAGTTAAATGTAAGGATTTAGTTTGAAAAAATTTCTCTTTATCTGTTTTAAAAATGTCAAATTAAAATTATTTCAAGTTTCTAATATAATTAGTCGAGTTAAAAGGTTACTTATATATTAAGTTCACAAATTGACTAATGAACAATGATGTTGTAAAGTCACAAAATAAAACTTCCAAAATGAATTAAAATTTTTCAATAAATAAATGTTTAACTAGATATTTCAATATAACTGTAAATACAATTATAATATAGCAACAATAGAGATAATATACTATTTATAGAGTAAAAATAATAATAGTATATGAACCTGTATATTGCTCATTATTTATGAAATATAAAAAAGTTTGAAAAAACTAATCTGAAACGAGTAAATATTTGTAAATGTATTGATTTCTTATGTTTTTATTATTTAATTTGTTTGTTCATTGAAAGACGCTATACATTAATAAGTAATAACATAAACAGTTTTACAAGTTGATTGAGAAGGCTTATTTTTTATATCTATATAAAATTATGACTTTATATTAAAACAATTTTCAACTATCAAATTTTTCAAGTCAGTTTTACTGGTAAGTGACATTAATTAATTATCAAATTCATTTAATATGTTTGAATTATAATGATAAACAAATATATTTTTTGGAAGAAAAAAACCTTACTTAGTAACTAACAAGTGTTAACTAATATAATGAAGTATTTAAAAACCCTAGTTGTATAAGAGTAGGACAAATTTATAACTTTATAGAACAAATCATAATAATACAGAAAATATTATTTATTTATTTCCAATAACTATATATTTAATAAATTTTTAAAAAATAATACTTTAAAGTGATGATTGCTGTTACCAAAACGGAAATTGAGTTTTATCAAATGCATTATCAAAGTTTGCTATTAATAATAAAATTACTATAGGACATAAGTACTACACTAAAGGTCATTACAGAAATTAAATGCGACTCTGTCCATTCAACAATGGAAAAAAAATAAAAAAAATACTGATATTCATTTGAATTTCAATTCCATAAAATTAAAAAAGTGCCAGGATTAAATCATTCACATTCCCATTCCCATGTTAAATATTGTGATGTAACATTAAATCGAAGGTTCCATCAATAAGTAGCCTCACTCTCCTGAGATTTTATAATGTATTATTAAATATTGTATCATATTATCTTATTTTGCATATAGCATAGATTGTTAATTTTCTAAGTAAAAAAAAAAAAAACCATTTTATGAAAAGGCTAGAGATCATGCTGGTCCTAAATTTAAGGCTCTTTGCTATAACTGTGATAGAATATCGTATAAACTTAATTTTTATGATTAATTAGATCTAAATTTAGTTCAAAACCAAAGAAAATAAACAAGTAAAATTTCATCACCTATAATAGGATTATATGGGCTATTTCATACGTCTGACTTAAAATTCAGAAAACCAAGTGGGAACACATTTGCAACAGCTGAAATCTATTCTCTCAAAAGAGTACCATGCATTTTATAATAAAATAAAGTATTAAAACAGTTACAGGCTAAAATTTGAAAATAATTTTATTTTTATATACAACCAGTTTTAAAAAATTATGTTATAATTATATGAAAAATGTTAGGTTATATTAATTATTAATATTTATTTGATTTATTTTTGAATAATATATTTATATGATCATAAAATGTAATACTACCAAGTAGATACTAGAAAAATATTCAAGTTTGAACAATTTTAATAAATATTTTATTAATTATTAGTATAATATAAAATTGTTGCTTGTTTTATAAATTAAAATGTTAAACAATAAAAGGAATGTGGTTTTACCAAGCAGATAATTAATTAATTGGTCTGAAAAGTTTTAATATAAATAAAGATTGAAATAAACCAACTGTGTCAGATATGAGCTATAATTTTTTACTATTAATATATTATTATACAAATTGTTGTCTTTAAAGTACTTAATTACAATTGATTTACAAGACTGAATAATAAATATTTTAAGTATTGTTTTCCTTTAATTTTACACAAAACATAAACTTTAATATTTTTATTGTATTTACTTGGTATTGTAATGGACCTATATCCTTCGGATTATATAGAATAACAATCAAGGCTCATGTTAAACCACAACTGTTAGAAGCATTTTATTAGATCATAGAAAAACTTAAAAAACTTCACTTCAATTAGACCTATAACTGGTAAAGGTGAGCCTGAGGTAAAAGACATACGTGCTTTACAATAAAACCCATCTACACCTAATATTAATTATAAGCTAGTGTTTGATGAACCATACTAGAAAAAAAAATCTAAGAAATCAAACCTGTAAAATTCAAGAAAACATTTAAAATCAACAGTTTAAATTTGAACCTTTGTACAACAAACCAATATCTTTAACACTCTCAAAATTGACTAACTTAAAAAAATTTAAAAATTCTTGCCTCAAGACACACATTAATTTTATAATAATATACTCTTACACTTTAAAGATTTTAAAGCTAAAACAAGCAAAGTGTAAAAATGTAAATATTATAAATATTATAAATATTTATCTCTAAAAATATTTACCAAAAAATTTTAATTTATTAGTTAGTTTTTATAATAATATTATTATTTTACATTATACGTTTAGTATTTTGTTTTATATTTTTAAGTATTTCTCTCATGTATGATTTGATTGTTATTATATAATTACAAATATCATTATAAAATTGCTCCAATTAAAAAACAAATTGATTTTCACTAATAGTGTTAAGTAAGATATCATGTAATGTTTTTACCAAAATAGAAATTATTATACAATTTGCTTTTATTTAATTTTTTTTTTATTATTACAATGTATTTTGTTGTGTTGAACTGTTTTATTTTTAAATATTTTAAGTTTAAAAATGACCTATAGGCTACTTAAATTAAAGAAAAAAGTTTTCAATTTATAGATTGTTTAATCAGTTATGTTAACTATGATATTATATTGTACTTATTTTTAATTAATGTTAAAACAAAATACTTTGACCTAAGAAGATAATTTGAAGATTTTTCAACCGACTTGTTATAATGTATTTAGTTGCAATAAATTAAATTTTTATAATTTAAAATAATATTGTTTGTTTAGACTGTTTAGAGAATTATAATAATGTAAAACTGCTTCAATTTTATAAAAAGAGATAAATTATTTTCAAATAATCTTATTATTTAAGTTAACTATAAATGGAAGATAAAGTTAACTATACATATAATAATTAATGATGAATATACAACACAAACATAAAATAACATTTATATGCACTAGTTATTGATCAAAAATGCATTTTAACAATAAAAAGACTTACATGCAAATGCACTGCTTACCCTAAACAATGACAATATACCTACCTAATATGTAGAGGTCAGAATTTTAAGCCATTTCTAAGATATTTACATATTTTGACTAAATTGAAGCTTTTGAAAGAGAGTGAGAAATGTATTGTTTACACAATGTATTTGTGTAATATTTAAATAATGAAAGTTTATTTAATAAATAAAAGAATATTTTGATGTTTAAGAATATACTAATCGTTTAATTGTAACAAAGAAGTACTAAACGGAATACTTTGAAAACGGTTGGAAAATAATTATAATTATTATAAGTCGTATCAACTCTTTTCAATAAATATCAAGGGGCCTACAATATCAACAGACATGCCGACTACAAATACAATTTGTAAAATTATTTAAATTGAACTAATCACAATATAATAATATAATGACTACCGACAGGATTAAAATGTGTAGAGAGAACCAATTTTATTTATTTCTTATTAGGTTTTAGATATCCTCTACATACTACACTCGGGTTAGTCGAGTATACCTACACAGTGTTCATGTAAGTTTACCCAAGTCATTATCAATTTAATTATATGTTAAATCAATCTTGATGTAGACAATACAATGAAAAAAAATACAACACAAATTTACAGTGAAAATCGTAGATAAAAATTAATTCAATACAACGAGCACGTGGCTACGTATAAGCTGGTACCAAAACGGTCCTTTGGCATTTCGAATTCAGATTACGTGCGTGAAAAATTATGCGAATTCGGACAGGTCGATACATACTTGGATTGTGCTCACGTGTTTTACAGCACACGCGGTCGATAGAATCCGTGTGCGTGGTCAAAATTAAACGAACGTTTATTTTATAATAATTTCTTTCCAACACGAACGCAACAATAAACACGTCATAGTATGTGTCGAGTTAAAGGGGGCCCGGCCAGTACAAAGGGGAAAAGTTAGGGCGGTTTCGGGGTGTAATGTGAAAAACGGACGCGTGGTCATCGCGGCCCTTACCTGTTTTCCGCAGAATATCAACCTCTGTTTGGTCGGCTCGACGTCGAACCGCTTCTCGACGAGCTTTCGGAAATTTTCGACCACCGTCGTCCGCGAAGTGGGTATCGTCACGGTCCGGCCGGTGTCCATTGTCCTCACTTGCACGTACATGGCGGCGGGCGACTGTTTTTCGTACCGTTTTCACAATGCCGACGATCAAAACGAGCACGCGACAACGAGCACTGGAGCAACGCGGGAAAAGTAATGCGGACGGGGCGCCGATCGAAGAGATGAAAGCGGATAAAGTTTTCGCGAGCAAATGACAACGACGACGTAGACAGGAATGAACGTGTCACAACACGCGCAAATCGGGAAAGCGACGCGACGACGACGACGGGCACGGTCCGCGGGGGAATAGAGTTAGGTTAGGTTAACGATATTATTTTTGGAAATGTCGGGCGACGACGAGGAGGAAGCTTTCCCGCCCCGCCGCGCGCTACGAGCGAACGGCGGCGCCCGCCCGAATTCACGATTCCGCGAAACGCGTACGCCCGGCGACATTTTCCCCAAGTTCGATTTCGCCCAAAAACCAGTATTACCAATAAGTTCGTGATATTTTTTTTCCCAAACGGAAAAAAATAACCTTACTTCACGTTATCATTCACGTTCGTCGACAGCAATCCGTCTCTGTCGAACATTCCATAATCAATGATATTATAATATATTATATAATGACTAGTCACCTCGCAAGCTCGGCACCTAGCCGGGGGCTCTGCCCCCTGGACCCCCGACACACCATTGGTTGTAATACTATTTCGGAATTTTATTCTATCAGATGACACTCATTTTCGGTATTTTCATATAAAGTACATTTTGAAACAAATACTCGACGTTTGAAAATCATCGCCCATTAAATCATGTTCATCTAAATTGAAAATCTATCGAGGGACTGTAATTCAAATCTCCTCGGTTTTAGAGGTGAGCCGCCTTCGGCGGCAAAGGCGTCCGCCATCTAGCAGACACACATCAGTTTCGAATAAAAGTCGAATAAATTTAATAATATACCATATTATTTAGCCTTTAATACAATTACCGGTAAAAGCGATAATAGTATCAATATTGATCGTAAGTATTATAAACCGTCGTATAACACAATATTATAATATAAAGCGTATGAAAAGAAATCGTGGAAAACTATTTCAAGAAATGTTATTTTATACCATATTACAAAGAACACTATAAAGTCTCCTCGCGCGGACGATCCGTTTTTATTAAAACATACACGATAAAATCGAAAACGTAATTTTATAGCAATAATAATACGAAACGAAACGTTGAGTTTAACTAATCGAAAACGAAAAAGTCATCGCGACGGAAAAAAAAATAAAAATAAAAAGGCGCGTCGTCGGAGCGAAGGCCGCCGGGAATCGAACCGTCGACCGTCGGATCTAAGCCTAACACGCTACCTAAAGGGGACCTAACGACCTAGCCTGCCTAACCGAGATGCCAGAGTTGGCGAAAACCGGAGCATTTAAAACAAAGAAACGGCGACGTCACGAGCACGGGCGAGACCGCGTTATCAGTCGGAGCGAGCCGTTATCAGGGGATCCGGACGTGATTAAGCAGCTATCACGAAAGGGGATTTTCGGAGGGTCGCGACTGGAAGACGGGGCCGCGGAAAATCGGGGGACCGCGCGAAATGGAAAGAAGGGTGCGGGGACCGGGGGCGGGCGCGGAGAAAAGGGCGGAAAAGGGGAGGGGGAATAAAACAGAAAAACCGACCCCCCCGCTTCAGGCGTAGCCCTCAAGAATTTTTTTAATTATATAGATACTAGTCACCTCGCAAGCTCGGCACCTAGCCGGGGGCTCTGCCCCCTGGACCCCCGACACACCATTGGTTGTAATACTATTTCGGAATTTTATTCTATCAGATGACACTCGGTATTTTCATATAAAATACATTTTGAAACAAATACTCGACGTTTGAAAATCATCTTTTTTCACCCATGTTCATCTAAATTGAAAATCTATCGAGGGACTGTAATTCAAATCTACTCGGTTTTAGAGGTGAGCCGCCTTCGGCGGCAAAGGCGTCCGCCATCTAGCAGACACACATCAGTTTCGAATAAAAGTCGAATAAATTTAATAATATACCATATTATTTAGCCTTTAATACAATTACCGGTAAAAGCGATAATAGTATCAATATTGATCGTAAGTATTATAAACCGTCGTATAACACAATATTATAATATAAAGCGTATGAAAAGAAATCGTGGAAAACTATTTCAAGAAATGTTATTTTATACCATATTACAAAGAACACTATAAAGTCTCCTCGCGCGGACGATCCGTTTTTATTAAAACATACACGATAAAATCGAAAACGTAATTTTATAGCAATAATAATACGAAACGAAACGTTGAGTTTAACTAATCGAAAACGAAAAAGTCATCGCGACGGAAAAAAAAATAAAAATAAAAAGGCGCGTCGTCGGAGCGAAGGCCGCCGGGAATCGAACCGTCGACCGTCGGATCTAAGCCTAACACGCTACCTAAAGGGGACCTAACGACCTAGCCTGCCTAACCGAGATGCCAGAGTTGGCGAAAACCGGAGCATTTAAAACAAAGAAACGGCGACGTCACGAGCACGGGCGAGACCGCGTTATCAGTCGGAGCGAGCCGTTATCAGGGGATCCGGACGTGATTAAGCAGCTATCACGAAAGGGGATTTTCGGAGGGTCGCGACTGGAAGACGGGGCCGCGGAAAATCGGGGGACCGCGCGAAATGGAAAGAAGGGTGCGGGGACCGGGGGCGGGCGCGGAGAAAAGGGCGGAAAAGGGGAGGGGGAATAAAACAGAAAAACCGACCCCCCCGCTTCAGGCGTAGCCCTCAAGAATTTTTTTAATTATATAGATACTAGTCACCTCGCAAGCTCGGCACCTAGCCGGGGGCTCTGCCCCCTGGACCCCCGACACACCATTGGTTGTAATACTATTTCGGAATTTTATTCTATCAGATGACACTCGGTATTTTCATATAAAATACATTTTGAAACAAATACTCGACGTTTGAAAATCATCTTTTTTCACCCATGTTCATCTAAATTGAAAATCTATCGAGGGACTGTAATTCAAATCTACTCGGTTTTAGAGGTGAGCCGCCTTCGGCGGCAAAGGCGTCCGCCATCTAGCAGACACACATCAGTTTCGAATAAAAGTCGAATAAATTTAATAATATACCATATTATTTATGCATTTCATTAGCCTTTAATACAGTTACCGGTAAAAGCGATAATAGTATCAATATTGATCGTACCCTAATTATAAACCGTCGTATAACACAATATTATAATATAAAGCGTATAAAAAGAAATCGCAGAAATATTAAAATTAATTTTCATTTAAATAATCGGACAAAAATGAGCTTCAATACTTTGTTATCGATATGATATTATAAAAGATACTAAAAAATAAAACCAAAACTATTCTATCGGCTCGCTCGGGTTAAATTACAAACGTAATACATACTGTGCAGGCTATTCCGTCGCAGTATGAATTTCTAATATTATAGAATACAAAAAGGCGTATGTATCCGAAATAATAAAATAAAAGTTAAAAAATCCTGGGACCGATAAAATAAGCATAAATAATAATTATTAGTGAGATTTTAATTTAAATAATGTTATTTTTTTTATACCATATTATATCCTCGCGCGGACGATCCGTAACAACAAAACGGAAAAATCGTACGTTTTTATTAAAACATACACGATAAAATCGAAAACGTAATTAATCGAAAACGAAAAAGTCATCGCGACGGAAAAAAAAATAAAAAAAAGACGCGTCGTCGGAGGGCAGGCCGCCGGGAATCGAACCGTCGACCGTCGGATCAATGCCTACCTAAAGGGGACCTAACGACCTAGCCTGCCTAACCGAGATGACAGAAGTAGCGAAAACCGGAGCATTTAAAACAATGAAACGGCGACGTCACGAGCACGGGCGAGACCGCGTTATCAGTCGGAGCGAGCCGTTATCAGGGGATCGGGACGTGATTAAGCAGCTATCACGAAAGGGGATTTTCGGAGGGTCGCGACGGGAAGACGGGGCCGCGGAAAATCGGGGGACCGCGCGAAATGGAAAGAAGGGTTCGGGGACCGGGGGCGGGCGCGGAGAAAAGGGCGGAAAAGGGCCGGGGGAATAAAACAGAAAAACGGACCCCCCCGCTTCAGGCGTAGCCCTCAAGAATTTTTTTAATTATATAGATTATAGTATAATAAACTAGTCACCTCGCAAGCTCGGCACCTAGCCGGGGGCTCTGCCCCCTGGACCCCCGACACACCATTGGTTGTAATACTATTTCGGAAGGCAATTTTATTCTATCAGATGACACTCGGTATTTTCATATAAAATACATTTTGAAACAAATACTCGACGTTTGAAAATCATCTTTTTTCACCCATGTTCATCTAAATTGAAAATCTATCGAGGGACTGTAATTCAAATCTCCTCGGTTTTAGAGGTGAGCCGCCTTCGGCGGCAAAGGCGTCCGCCATCTAGCAGACACACATCAGTTTCGAATAAAAGTCGAATAAATTTAATAATATACCATATTATTTAGCCTTTAATACAATTACCGGTAAAAGCGATAATAGTATCAATATTGATCGTAAGTATTATAAACCGTCGTATAACACAATATTATAATATAAAGCGTATGAAAAGAAATCGTGGAAAACTATTTCAAGAAATCGCAGAAATATTAAAATTAATTTTCATTTAAATAATCGGACAAAAATGAGCTTCAATACTTTGTTATCGATATGATATTATAAAAGATACTAAAAAATAAAACCAAAACTATTCTATCTAAACGTAATACACACTGTGCAGGCTATTCCGTCGCAGTATGAATTTCTAATATTATAGAATACAAAAACGCGTTTGTATCCGAAATAATAAAATAAAAGATAAAAAATCCTGGGACCGATAAAATAAGCATAAATAATAATTATTAGTGAGATTTTAATTTAAAAAAATGTTATTTTTTTTATACCATATTATATCCTCGCGCGGACGATCCGTAACAACAAAACGGAAAAATCGTACGTTTTTATTAAAACATACACGATAAAATCGAAAACGTAATTTTATAGCAATAATAATACGAAACGAAACGTTATTAATCGAAAACGAAAAAAAAATAAAAAGGCGCGTCGTCGGAGCGCGGGCCGCCGGGAATCGATCCGTCGACCGTCGAATCAAAGCCTACCTAAAGGGGACCTAACGACCTAGCCTGCCTAACCGAGATGACAGAAGTAGCGAAAACCGGAGCATTTAAAACAATGAAACGGCGACGTCACGAGCACGGGCGAGACCGCGTTATCAGTCGGAGCGAGCCGTTATCAGGGGATCCGGACGTGATTAAGCAGCTATCACGAAAGGGGATTTTCGGAAGGTCGCGACGGGAAGACGGGGCCGCGGAAAATCGGGGGACCGCGCGAAATGGAAAGAAGGGTCCGGGGACCGGGGGCGGGCGCGGAGAAAAGGGCGGAAAAGGGCCGGGGGAATAAAACAGAAAAACGGACCCCCCCGCTTCAGGCGTAGCCGTCAAGAATTTTTTTAATTATATAGAAGATTAAATAATCGGACAAAAATGAGCTTCAATACTTTGTTATCGATTTGATATTATAAAAGATACTAAAAAATAAAACCAAAACTATTCTATCGGCTCACTCGGGTTAAATTACAAACGTAATACATACTGTGCAGGCTATTCCGTCGCAGTATGAATTTCTAATATTATAGAATACAAAAACGCGTATGTATCCGAAATAATAAAATAAAAGTTAAAAAATCCTGGGACCGATAAAATAAGCATAAATAATAATTATTAGTGAGATTTTAATTTAAATAATGTTATTTTTTTTATACCATATTTTATCCTCGCGCGGACGATCCGTAACAACAAAACGGAAAAATCGTACGTTTTTATTAAAACATACACGATAAAATCGAAAACGTAATTTTATAGCAATCGAAAACGAAAAAGTCATCGCGACGGAAAAAAAAATAAAAAAAAGACGCGTCGTCGGAGGGCAGGCCGCCGGGAATCGAACCGTCGACCGTCGGATTAATGCCTAACACGCTACCTAAAGGGGACCTAACGACCTAGCCTGCCTAACCGAGATGACAGAAGTAGCGAAAACCGGAGCATTTAAAACAACGAAACGGCGACGTCACGAGCACGGGCGAGACCGCGTTATCAGTCGGAGCGAGCCGTTATCAGGGGATCCGGACGTGATTAAGCAGCTATCACGAAAGGGGATTTTCGAAGGGTCGCGACTGGAAGACGGGGCCGCGGAAAATCGGGGGACCGCGCGAAATGGAAAGAAGGGTTCGGGGACCGGGGGCGGGCGCGGAGAAAAGGGCGGAAAAGGGCCGGGGGAATAAAAGAGAAAAACGGACCCCCCCGCTTCAGGCGTAGCCCTCAAGAATTTTTTTAATTATATAGATAATTACTTTGATATTTTATCAAATTTATTTTGTGAATTTTAAAGAAATTTGGATAGTATCTAACAACAGCTTTGAGATCAGATGCACTTGTGTTTATGTGAAAGAGCAAGTTTCAAATTGTTTATAATACCTGTCAATTTAAAACTAAATTTAAGAAAAAGACTCAAAGACTGCAGCACCGACTTGAATGTAAATAATTTAATGTTTTCATATAAACAAAATTGCATGGAGATTATTTTTATTCCTATACAATAATATTAATTTTTTTGATGCAAAAGAGTTCAAAATTCTCCTATTTTAAATTACTTTTTTCATAAAATATGTAATACATTTTTTTAAATTTTTATTAGTTATAGTATTTTTTTCCTGAATAATTAAATATACTGCAATTATGAATTATAACCACTTATTAGTTCAATATTAAATAATGTTTGTACATATATTATAAAATATATGCAAAATTATAATTATTAACTGAAACATTATTTAATTACATGACTACTATTTCTACTATTAATATTATAAAATTTAATATAAAAATATAAAAAGGAGCTTCACAATCATTTTCACCCCAAAAACTTACCTTAGACGATATTATACTTGAGCGTTCCATCACTATTACATTATTTCAGCCGTTACTTTTCCGATAGTGATTTTGAAAATATGGCGTTGTATACAAATATGTATGCACATCAAACATCGTCCTGGTGGACAAAAAAGATACTGATAAATATGAAATTAAATACAAACTTTTATTTTTTTACATATTATACTCACAGGTTGTTTGAATTATTCAAGACTTTCTATGTACTGCGATACTTTCGTTGAGCGTTTTCGTTAATATGCCAACAAACAGATTTTATGCTCTTCCATACTCTCCACTCTGTAAACAACTCGACAATTTCGACTAGTAATAAGAATCGTTTTGTAAAAGTTCGTCCCATGTTTGACTGTGTTCTAAAGAATTTTACAAGTGATTTATTTTAATTGTTATAAAATATGTTGTTTATATTCACATAATAAACAAGATATTGTGATATAAGTCGATTTGAAAGTAAAATTAATTTCAGTCTAAGGAATTGTTATATTTTAAATTTAAATGGGAAGTTTTTGTTATATTTTGAACAAGATGTTATGCAATGAAATTAAATATAAATTGGGAAAAGTTCTTTTTAATGATTTATATATTTTAAAAGTCAAACAATATATATTGGTTGAGTAGTTTTGGTTTACATCACTGTATTGCCGCGTTTATTATTTAGTAATTTTATTTATGAAAAGAATTAAGTAACTCATTTTGTTTATAAAAAGGGTTAAACTTGTTCAATTTAAACTCACACTGTAAGTTAAAAATTGGTATTAACAAATTTAATCAAGTATATATATATAGTACATGAAAATTTAAAATATTTTATATAATTTTTTTAATGAAATGAAACTGCAAATGCAATGCTTACCCTAAACAATGACAATGTACCTACCTAATATGTAGAGGTCAGAATTTTAAGCTATTTCTAAGATATTTACATATTTTGACTAAATTTAAATTTTTGAACGAGTGAGAAATGTATTGTTTACAACAATCTATATATTTAAATAATGAAAGTTTATCTTCTAACTTTATAGAACAAATCATAATAATACAGAAAATATTATTTATTTATTTCCAATAACTATATATTTAATAAATTTTTAAAAAATAATACTTTAAAGTGATGATTGCTGTTACCAAAACGGAAATTGAGTTTTATCAAATGCATTATCAAAGTTTGCTATTAATAATAAAATTACTATAGGACATAAGTACTACACTAAAGGTCATTACAGAAATTAAATGCGACTCTGTCCATTCAACAATGGAAAAAAAATAAAAAGAATACTGATATTCATTTGAATTTCAATTCCATAAAATTAAAAAAAGTGCCAGGATTAAATCATTCACATTCCCATTCCCATGTTAAATATTGTGATGTAACATTAAATCGAAGGTTCCATCAATAAGTGGCCTCACTCTCCTGAGATTTTATAATGTATTATTAAATATTGTATCATATTATCTTATTTTGCATATAGCATAGATTGTTAATTTTCAAAGTAAAAAAAAAAAAAACCATTTTATGAAAAGGCTAGAGATCATGCTGGTCCTAATTTTAAGGCTCTTTGCTATGACTGTGATAGAATATCGTATAAACTTAATTTTCATGATTAATTAGATCTAAATTCAATTCAAAACCAAAGAAAATAAACAAGTAAAATTGCATCACCTATAATAGGATTATATGGGCTATTTCATACGTCTGACTTAAAATTCAGAAAACCAAGTGGTAACACATTTACAACAGCTGAAATCTATTCTCTCAAAAGAGTACCATGCATTTTATAATAAAGGAAAGTATTAAAACAGTTACAGGCTAAAATTTGAAAATAATTTTATTTTTATATACAACCAGTTTTAAAAAATTATGTTATATTTATATGAAAAATGTTAGGTTATATTAATTATTAATATTTATTTGATTTATTTTTGAATAATATATTTATATGATCATAAAATGTAATACTACCAAGTAGATACTAGAAAAATATTAAAGTTTGAACAATTTTAATAAATATTTTATTAATTATTAGTATAATATAAAATTGTTGCTTGTTTTTATAAATTAAAATGTTAAACAATAAAAGGAATGTGGTTTTACCAAGCAGATAATTAATTAATTGGTCTGAAAAGTTTTAATATAAATAAAGTTTGAAATAAACCAACTGTGTCAGATATAAGCTATAATTTTTTACTATTAATATATTATTATACAAATTGTTGTCTTTAAAGTACTTAATTACAATTGATTTACAAGACTGAATAATAAATATTTTAAGTATTGTTTTCCTTTAATTTTACACAAAACATAAACTTAATATATATTTTTATTGTATTTACTTGGTATTGTAATGGACCTATATCCTTCGGATTATATAGAATAACAATCAAGGCTCATGTTAAACCACAACTGTTAGAAGCATTTTATTAGATCATGGAAAACTTAAAAAACTTCAATTACACCTATAACTGGTAAAGGTGAGCCTGAGGTAAAAGACATCCGTGCTTTACAATAAAACCCATCTACACCTAATATTAATTATAAGCTAGTGTTTGATGAACCATACTAGAAAAAAAAAATCTAAGAAATCAAACCTGTAATATTCAAGAAAACATTTAAAATCAACAGTTTAAATTTGAACCTTTGTACAACAAACCAATATCTTTAACACTCTCAAAATTGACCAACTTAAAAAAATTTAAAAATTCTTGCCTCAAGACACACATTAATTTTATAATAATATACTCTTACACTTTAAAGATTTTAAAGCTAAAACAAGCAAAGTGTAAAAATGTAAATATTATAAATATTTATGTTAATCTCTAAAAATATTTACCAAAAAATTTTAATTTATTAGTTAATTTTTATAATAATATTATTATTTTACAATATACGTTTAGTATTTTGTTTTATATTTTTAAGTATTTCTCTCATGTATGATTTGATTGTTATTATATAATTACAAATATCATTATAAAATTGCTCCAATTAAAAAACAAATTGATTTTCACTAATAATAGTGTTAAGTAAGATATCATGTAATGTTTTTACCAAAATAGAAATTATTATTACAATGTATTTTGTTGTGTTGAACTGTTTTATTTTTAAATATTTTAAGTTTAAAAATGACCTATAGGCTACTTAAATTAAAGAACAAAGTTTTCAATTTTTAGATTGTTTAATCAGTTATGTTAACTATGATATTATATTGTACTTATTTTGAATTAATGTTACAACAAAATACTTTGACCTAAGAAGATAATTTGAAGATTTTTCAACTGACTTGTTATAATGTATTTAGTTGCAATAAATTAAATTTTTATAATTTAAAATAATATTGTTTGTTTAGACTGTTAAGAGAATGATAATAATGTAAAACTGCTTCAATTTTATAAAAAGAGATAAATTATTTTCAAATAATCTTATTATTTAAGTTAACTATAAATGGAAGATAAAGTTAACTATACATATAATTCTTAATGATGAATATACAACACAAACATAAAATAACATTTATATGCACTAGTTATTGATCAAAAATGCATTTTAACAATAAAAAGACTTACATGCAAATGCACTGCTTACCCTAAACAATGACAATGTACCTACCTAATATGTAGAGGTCAGAATTTTAAGCTATTTCTAAGATATTTACATATTTTGACTAAATTTAAATTTTTGAACGAGTGAGAAATGTATTGTTTACAACAATCTATATATTTAAATAATGAAAGTTTATCTAACGAATATAAGAATATTTTTGTGTTAAAGAATATACTAATCGTTTAATTGTAACAAAGAAGTACCTAACGGAATACTTTGAAAACGGTTGGAAAATAATTATAATTATTATAAGTCGTATCAACTCTTTTCAATAAATATCAAGGGGCCTACAATATCAACAGACATGCCGACTACAAATACAATTTGTAAAATTATTTAAATTGAACTAATCACAATATAATAATATAATGACTACCGACAGGATTAAAATGTGTAAAGAGAACCAATTTTATTTATTTCTTATTAGGTTTTAGATATCCTCTACATACTACACTCGGGTTAGTCGAGTATACCTACAGTGTTCATGTAAGTTTACCCAAGTCATTATCAATTTAATTATATGTTATGTCAATCTTGATGTAGACAATTTAATAAAAACACAAAAAAGATTCTCCTCGTCAGTCATACGAAATGCAAAATTTTTTAATGAAGAAACATTATTTCAGTCGCTCGCGGCGTACGCTTCAAAGAGACCACTTGTTTTATTCGAACACGTTATTAAAACTAAAACATTTGTATTAATCGATACGTTAAATTCACAAAACGCACTTTCACTCATAAAACCGAACAATTTAACACAAAAAAACGAAGCGACAATCAGATGCGAACTCTAACCTAACTGTGTAGGTCGATTGAAATGAAATGAACGTAGAAAAATTGGCGCCGATGGCAACAGATCGCTATGATCTGTGCGACACTGGTGCCTAAGTTTTATCTACGGCGATGGGTATCCGTGTTTCACGTATCGGCGTATCGTTCTGCATTGGAGCGTAACTATTCGATGTACACTCCAGGCCTCGATACACGAGGTTTTAATTTTTTTTTTTTTTTCGAACCGAGTTTTTTAATAACACATACGATATATCTCCAAAGTAGGTCGAAATTAATCGAAAACCATCGATTGAACAAAATTAAAAAAAAAAAAAGGAAGCCGCACTATATAATATTAAGTCGATGTACTAAATCACAAGTATGAGTATTGACTTTGAAAATAAAGCGCAAAGCCGCCGCCGCCGATTCGTGTCATACACAAACAATGGCGTCTTAATTTATTTTCAATTTTTTTTTTTTGTCATCTGAGAGGTATAATTATCATGACTGTAAAAAGGAAATTCTCACTAAGATTCTATAACGCCGATTAAAAACTATAACAAATTTTTAAAGGCCTACTCGGATACTGGATGTATTTTTATTTTATCCGTAACGATGGGAAATATCGTTTCTGAGACAATGTCGGCCAAAAATTACGACAATTTTAGTCGTAACAGACAAATTAAGACAAATTATCGTAATTAGACAATTTTTTTACAACAAATATTCGTCGATGCAAAATCGACACCGACTGGAAACACCACGTACACGTACGGCGTTGACGAAAGGACAGAAAAGATATACTAAGCACAAGTATACTCGTCAGTCGTACGAAATGCAAGATTTTTTAATAAAGAAATATTAATTTACAGTCGCTCGCGTACACGAGCGTACGCTTCAAAGAGACCACTCGTTTAATTCGAACACAATATTAAAACCTCACTATTTTTTTGTAATCGATACGTTAAACTCACAAACGCACTTTCACACGTGAAACCGAACAATTTAAAACAAAATAAAAACAGAATAATAGGAGAAAAAAAAGCCGAGCGACAATCACGAGCGAACGGTGTACTGTGTAGGCCGATTGAAATGAAATGGACGCCGACCGAGGACGACAAAACGTCGCGACGCAATAGCCGCAGCACCGGTGCGTAAAGGTCGCACCGGTGCGCAACAGCGTTACCAAACTTTCAACTACAACGATCGGTAATCCCATGGCCGCCGCCGATTTGTACAAAAACAATGAATACAAATTTTTTGTCATCGGCTAGGCCTAATTCACGAGTTCACGACTATACAAATGAAATCGTCACCAAGATTCCATAACGCCGACTAAATATTAAAACCAATTTTTCACGGACTAGTCGGATACTGGACGTATTTTGTCCGTAACGACGGTCGGCACAAAACAGATACGATAGAAAATATCGATTGTGAGACGACAATGTCTGCCAAAAATTAAAGCAATTTATTTTAACAGGTCAGCCGCTTATAGGACGTTTTGTCCGCAGCGCAATTATTCGTTACGACTAGAAATGCCACGTACACGAGGTTGACGAAATCACAAAAAAGCGTCAGCCGAACGATATGAAAGATTTTTTAATAATGAAATATAATTTCACAGTCGCTCACGTATCGAGCGTTCGCTTCAAAAAAATAGAAAAAAAAAGGAAACCACAATTAAATATTCGTCGATGTACTAAATCACAAGAGTATCAGTCATAAATCCGAAAAGAAGGCGCAAAGCCGCCGCCGCCGATCATTGCATGAATTTCAAAATCTTGTCTTAAATACTTATGTGTAGTTTTTGAAAAGATATTGAAAATTTATGATAATTTAAACATATTTTCTATTTTACCAAAATTATACTTTTATCAACTATAGCTCCACATATAATTGATTTAGAAATACCAAAAAATAAAGTTAATCAATATTTAATTCGGACCAGAATATACATTCGATTAAATAATCTAAACAAACTAATTTAGTACTAACAATACAACCGAAAAGATGTGCAAAAACAAAATGTATCAAATAATATCATTCGTGTTATGTCTCACTCAACCTATCTATAGACTGTTAATAAATATAATCGGTACTACTTACGGTTAGTCGCGGTGGGTTGCTGTTGTGTTTCGGTGTTCGTATTGACTTGCGAAATAAAGTAATAGATACAAAAGTCACTCGATAAAAAATTTTACTTAAAAGAAAAAAAATCAAAAATCTCTCGATAAACACAATTAAAATCAAATGAAAAAAAAATCAAAAGTCACGATAAAAATTCGGTCGGTCATTGACGAGATAAATAAAATAACAATCGACGGCACTATTTCACGAGTACGGAGAAAAATTAAATACCGCGGCGGTAAAACCCGAGCAGGTCTTTTCGTAACCGCGAACGACACTATACTGATCGAGCTCTATTTTCGCCGGTGAGCTGCTGTACTTTCGCGAGTCTCTTGATCGGTTGGGCGGGGCGAGCAGCTCGGCTTTCATTGGGCGGGGCGAGTAGCTCGGCTTTCATTGGCCGTGTCGCCCCACCCAGAGATTTCGGTTATTTAGCCTGATTCACACCCACACACGACTGACACGCCTACGATTTTCGGCACGTGTTCGAAAACGTGTAGGCTGGAATTTCTCGTTTCTCGGAAATCTCGGTCGTCCCGGCTCGGCACGTGTCAAGGTCACGTAAAAGTGGCCGGTGGGGACCGGCGGGGGTCAGGGTCTTTACACGTCGTCCAAGTCTAGCGTCCGACGGCGAGCTGTTCGGCTGTCGTCGCTCGCGCGGGCCGCTGATTGGCTGGAAGTTCTGGTTTCGCGGAAATCCCCGGTCGTACGGTTCGGCACGTGCCGACGAGGTCAGCGCTTTTGGCGCGTGTCAAGGTCAAGCAAAAGTGGCCGGTCCCCGTCGGGGTCGAAAGTAGGTATCCAAAGTAGGTCGAAATTAATCGAAAACCATCAATTGAACAAAATTAAAAAAAACAAAGGAAGCCGCACTATATATTAAGTCGATGTACTTAATCACAAGTATGAGTTATTGATTTTTCCAATTGATCGTTTTCGAGGCCAGCGCGTTTTTAAAGCCAGGGCATCAGCTTTTTTGTGTGTCCCCACGCGTCCGGTCTACCGCCTGAAGCCTTCTGGATTTCCTCGTCGCTAGAAAATAGCCGTCCACGCAAAAAACTCCTTGAATTTAGTTAAAAGACGTTAATCCCAATATCCCATACGGTATGGGCCATACCAAATGACACGAGCTGGGTCTCGAGTGAGCCGGGTGGTGGGTGGTTTAGGGTCTGACGTTGTCGCTAAAAAATAATACACTGTGACTCAGCATTACCCACTTTTTGTCTTTAATATTTTTTTTCGACTTCATATAGTCTGTAGGAAACTTCATATAGTCTGATGGTTCTTTCGGGTATAAAATTGACCAACAATATCCTTTTCTGACCTTAAGACAGATGACTTCCCCCCGCGAATACTGTACGGTGTACTCGGTAACTTTTTCGGTCGATAGCGAATAAAGCTCTTCTTAACTCGGGAGATTAGTTTTAAACACCCACGTTTTGTTTCCGTTCACGATTGAGTCGGGAAAGGAATCGTCCTGCTCCCTTTTACAACGTCGCCAACTGAACAACCGGATAACCAAACGAATTTCATATTTGCGATAGGTGGATTAAACCTAAGACAAACCGAGTGACCCGTTATTTTTGCTGCCTGGCATTTCGTAATAAGTCGATGGCTTGTTCTGACCGTTAAATACACGTTAACACGTCGGGATTACCGACATTATAAAAATGTAGACCCTACGTCCTACACAGGCTTTGTAATCACCTTACTTTCTAAACGTCACTCAATACCTTGCTTAACACGTCAGGAAATCTGCTTTTCTACCGTATTTTTAATTTTATTTTTTCTCAACAGGTGAAGGCGACGGCTTCTATTAAAACGTAAACAGTTTATACAATCATATTTCATATATACACATAATCTGCGCACTCATACGTATAACACTTACCTTTTTGGATTTGTTATATTTTGTTTGTCTACCGAATAAACTTTGATGGTCCTTCGATTTGGACGAATTATTATTTTCGATTAAATTTATGGTTTCAAGTATAAAGATCACTCCAGCCATGACCAAGTAAATCAATAGGTCCGCAGATATTTCGAATAAAAGCTTAATGAAGATCACCAATCTAGGACTATTTTTTATCATATACCACGCTTCGAATGGTAAGGTGAATATCTAATGTAATTGTTGTACAAAATGATAATTCAACATTATTCCGATGGCATAAAATAAACTAATTCGACTTTCAAGTGTTAGTAATATATATTGTACAATTATATATTGTAAGTATTAATCTATTCACTGTGTTATAAAAGTGTAAAAAAATTTATGTCAAAAATAAATTTTGAACATAATTTAAATCAAGACATAATTTCCAAGTGTAAATTATAATTAATCGTCATAAACGAATTGGACATTCTAAATATTATTTGAATATATAATATATATGATATAATAATATTTTTTGGTTCTCATAAAGTATTGGTTTGAAAACAACATATTTTTTTTATCTATAGAACTTGAAGGTTTATTAATATATAAAATTGGACTTACCAGCATCAATAAACCGCCTAAAAGTTTTATCAAATTCATCTTCTTGGCGAATAATTTGAAATGTATTTGAAATTTTGTCCTAATCGATTTATCTTTCAATTTTGTATGTAAAAACTTATTATTAAATTAGTTTCTTTTTGTTGTTAATAAACTTTAATATTTACTCGGACAATGTTACATGTTTGACAGTTTTAAAATTTGCAGCCAGTAAATTGTTTAATTGAGTATTGTGTTATTATTCATGTGTTATTAATTTACAATCGAACCCGACATATGGAAATTCCTAAGACTAGTGTCCAATAACAACTTATTACCAACAGTTGAGTTAATTACTCCATTGTTAATATGAAATGTATAAAAATAACTACATAATTAGGTATAAATTAGGGTAGTAAATCCTCTGATATTAATTTGTTTAATACAATGTTCTGTAAACACTAAAATTCATATTTTATATATTTTATTGATACTGTATCATTTTTGAAATTTTTAATGGAATTATGTTATTTATAAACACTTGAAAATTTAAAAAATTTTTAGTTTATAATTGGTTATAGTTTGATAAATTTTTAAATTTTTAATGTTAAAACTTGATAATTCAATACAAAATTCTTCATAAGTTTATCTTACTTCAATCGCAAAATTTTGTAAATAAAGTGGCAACCATTTTTTTGGTTACAGTTTGAATGTTATTCGAAAAAAATGTACTGAATATATAATATAATCATTTTGTAGAGATGATATAAATGACAAAAGATTTCGACTATTTTTATGCAATTTATAGGTGATTCTAGATCGTTAAAATGACGAAGAAGACTGTTTTTTGAGTAGATATGTGCATTGATTATGTGTTATTGATGTGGGCTCTTGAAAGTTGAAAGTACCAACAAAATCCGATTTCCGACCAGGAACCACTCGGAAAGTTTTTGATCGGAGCAAGTATTCTGATCGAAATCGTGTTCATATACAAAAAATATTAAAAAATGACGAGCTTAAATAACATATAACCAATGCACATCTCAAAAGACGGTCTTCCTCGTCATTTTAACGATCTAGAATCACCTATAAATTTCACAAAAATAGTCAAAATTTTTTATAATTTATATCATCTCTACAAAATGATTATATAAGTAATTCATTATATATTATATTCAGTACTGCGATTACTAATTTTTGAGTTACTAACCTAACCTAACTAATATCGTTTAAATAGATTCCTCGTTTCACTTAGAATCAACAAAGCATTGTTCTTATGCAAAACATTGATTCTTGTGAATGTACTCTGACAGTCGAGTACGTTGTGTTGCCTATGCGTTCATTTGTCAGCGTTTTTTTTTCTTTATCCTGCCTTAACGTTGGGCATGAAATTATGTATACAGTATACACACTACACAGTACACAGCGTAACATGTTTAAGATGAACCATGAAAATACTGAAACGTCTGAATTAGAAATCTTATTCGTTACAAATCGTGTTATGGTATGATTAAATTGACCAGTCCGAATAGTTACAGAAATGTTTTAAAAAAACGAGATAATTTGTCTGATAAACAGCAAGTTTTTGTTAATACATTTATATTTATATAAATATGAAACATATTACATTATATACCACAGTGTGACAATACATACATAATATAATATAATAATTTTATTGTGCAATAGATTTCATGCTACACGATTGTTTGATATACTCGTATATAAATTAATAATCATGTAATATACATAATTATATATTTATATTAAAATAATCTCTTTATATACGAATACAATGTATCTGCTGCTAAAATAAAATGTGTCACGACAGCAGCTGGCAGTTGATTCATACACTAATGAGTAATGAATAATGATTTCCACAAATAGCATGAAACAAAAGTATATAGCTACCTAATATATACTATATAGATTATATAGTAATATACTAATATATAAGATAATTCAGTAATATACTAATATATAAGATAATTCAGTATATTTGAATATGCTTTAATTATACAGAGAATGATCAATATTTACATGAAATGAACTATATCCCTTGTATTTTAATAATAATAAAAAAAATGTAGTTAATATTGCAAAAAATATATGAGAAAGTTCTTGTTTTGTTATGTAAAAAGTTAAGTCGAGAATACGCTGGAATGTTAAGTTATACAAACTAATAACCGATAATATTATAATATACAGTTATTTATTATTCAATCACTTTGTAACACTACCAACAGGTGTTAAGTGTGATAATTTGTTTTTATCTTTTCGGTTAAAAATAATAACGTTATAATAATATATACGTAGATGAAAGTATATTATCATCAGTAGGTATATTAATGATCATTGGTCATTGATGTTCGAAGGTATAATATTTCATGACAGTACCTATTATACGTTAGGGTCATTCGAAATGGATGCAAATATAAATTCAGTTTTATCGGTCACGAAAACTAATTTTATAGAACATAAATAACATAATAATATATAAACATACATTATATACTTGTAGGTACGAGTACAATATACGTATATAAACGTGAACGATATATCTAGTTTACTTTATTTTTTATCGACGTTTCATTCATCATATTTTAGTACAATTAATACCTACTTTTAAAAATATGCACATCATTATGTAATTTAATAACGTTTACGCTGGTATTTTGGAGGAGGCAAGGAGAAGAAATCACCCTTGGAAACACTTTTTAGAGAGCGGGCAGTAATACACTGATTTATAAAATTTGTAAAAATAATTATTTTTTTGTTATCTATACATAATGATAATATTAATTATGTGTTAAACTGCTTAACTGCGATTGTTATGCACAGTGTTTTTTTATGTCTTCTTACATGGGTACATAAACATTTTAAAAATGAATACGGATCGATGAATTTAACAAATAAATTAATTTACAACAAAATTAAAAACACATGTTACTTTATGTTCGTGGAATTCTATGTATTACATATATTATATTTATTTTCAATGAAATTTTGAACAGAAAAATCGCACGCTTTTTTCAAATGACAATTGGTATTATTCATTTTTTTTTTTTATATAAAGTTATACAATCGTATACAGTTGTTTTTAAATATTTGTTGCCGAAACGCCAAATTATTCATATTGCCATTTTGGTAAAGTACTAAATTAACAATACGATCGTTTAAACTTTCGTAAATTAATTTTTAGTAGTAATTTATAGTATGTACATAATAAGATATATTATATAATATACATAATATAATGTATATTATTTGAATGATTAATAATTTATATCTGAAATAAAATAACTATTATAAAAATAAAATAAAAACACATATCTGATGTAATTATCTTTATAAAATTATCCATTAGTAATACAATTCCATACTTTTAATAAAAATCATTGAATTAATTTTCATATAAAAATAGATAAAACTAGACGAATACCAATTAGTAATATTTATCATTTTTAAAATTCGTTTTGAGTGTTATACATTAATACAATTTCGTTTTTCAATATATATAATATATAATAATATATATATATAATATATTCAATATATTAATATATAATATAATATATTCATGGTACTAAACTAGAAGTTTAATATACACAGTAGAAATAGTAGCAACTTTTTTCTAATACTTTATTATTCTATAGGTAATTATGTTCTATTACTTCAAGACATAACCGAGAACTAAAATGTTTCAAACTTTAAAAAAAACCATAATTCATTGTGAATTACCTACTACATTTGCATTAAACTATAACAATTTCTTTATAAGAAATATCACTTAATCTATCTAAGTAGACTTTCGCGTAAATAAATCAGTAGTCGTTATTTTCTTTCGTTTCCTATACTGGCTGTACATTAAAAAGTTTTCGTACTCATCTGAAACTGAAATACTCCTCGATTCCCGCCAGTCGTATACGGTCGCCTGCAAACGCCACGTACCGACGAAGGTCTGGTATATAGGTGAAAACTTTTAACGTAAGCAACAACATAACTAGTTTTTGATTGGGATTTTATCGTGTTATCTACAAAAGGTGCCAACACAAAATCAGCGATTGCAACACTAGTTTTCTGGCTTTCACGCGTGCTATATACGCTATATACGCAGTAAAAATAAACTTACGGGAAATATTCACATCAATTAATGACGACAAATCTGAAAGTCGATTTCTTCGATTTCGAACCATATTATTGTACAAGTAGTTTGAATTCACACAAATGGTCATAAATCTTAATAATGATGTCGACCAAATAATCTTTTCAATAGCGTAATCACAGAGGGGTATATCAATGGATTTCGCGCCATCGTAAGTCGTAATTCTCTCTTAAAAAACTATTATTTGCATAATTTTAGAAATTAAAACAATTGTTATCTTTAACATTGTCGTGATATATTTGATTATATTTCGTTCGATTCAATAGGTACCAACTAATTTCAGTATTCTTACAAAGTACTCGATTATTACAGAAATAGAAGACCTGTATCTGACTGTATCTGACATAAATAAGTAAAAACGATAGAGAACGTATTAGTTCTAAGCTCGTGTTAGGAAATACATTTTTTTAAATTTTAACAACAAATTTTTTTTATGTAGGTACAGCAATTGATAACGGTTTTAAATACGTTAAAAATATTAAAAATACTATCCATGTTATGATAATCAAGCATACTAGCACAATGTACTTCATACTATACTTAACATTATGCAAATTACGCAAGTTTTTTTAATAGAGAATAAGGGAAGAAGTTATCTAAATTTGGACGGATAAATGATTTTTTTACACATATTCCAAATCAAATCCAGATCCTAATTACATCACTGTATCTTGAAGTCGTTGTTTTAAACGGAATTGTCGGAAATAAAAGCCATTATGAACGAATAACTGGATAAAGAAATCAAAATTCATATATTTTAACTGGAATAATATTTTCATATTTTAACTGTGCATTTAAATAATTCATTCATTCCTTATTTTTGTACATCCGACGAAAATATCATACAAGCGGACTGACAGAGGTATTTCAGGTGAGTATAGATGTACAATTTCGTTTTCTTAAATTATTATGAACTATAGGTTTAGATATACGTATAAAATACCCTGTATAATTGTATGAGCTTGAAACTGTAAAATTGGTATTTTCTGTGGCTGCAGATAGCTGGTACATAATCAGCTGTACTTTAAAAACAAATATTCTGTATTATTAAGGAAATCGTTTAATATTAGACAAATCATTGAACACAGATCACTGTTAAAACTATTTAACATAATACCTACAAAAATGTAATCTAATAAATATTTTTGAGTTATATTACCTAATTAACGCTTGCCTACTTTTTAATGACAAATCGTAGTGAGTCGAATAAAATATGCTATTGTCTATCTATTTTTCATACGTCAATTTTAAATACCTTCGTACATATATTAAGACTTAGCAGATAACTACAACAAAATAATATATATACTTTACTAGATATTTTACATTTTATTTAATATAAATTATTATAAGTACTTGAATCAAAACTAATGCTTAAAAAATAAAATAATATGTATTTATATTGTAATAATATATATTCAGAACTACATCATTATCTAGTTAAATAAATATTTAACGAATATTTATCTAAACATTTAAAATGTTAGTAGTTACTAACCATTTTGTTTTTAATTAAAAATTATCACGTTAACGTTTAATTGAAATTTCATCGAAAACATATAAATTTTATAACTTAATGAAGTTTATTTAGAACATTCCTTATAATGTTTTTATTAACTCGTTTTGACATTGAAAAAGGTCAATTTTGATATGTTTTTTGATTAACTTTATTCGTTTTATTTTAATTAATTAAACCTTAATTCTAATACCCAAGCTGGTCTAATCGACGTATATTTTCAACAACAATCTGTTTCATGTAAGAAAATATTACGCAACCACATTATAAGTATTTTATTATAACTATACACGACCGTTCAGCGTTGCATTATACAGGGCGATTCGAAGGAAAAGTTTCACTTTCATTAGAGATCAAACAGTTCAAACATTGTCATATATAATATAATATACTGAATAAATAACTGGTTTTACAAAACAAGTATTTTGAATTTCATACACAGTACCTACTAAAAAGTATAAGTACAAAAATTATAAATAATCACAATCGATAATATAGACATACCGAGTAATGTAATTTTAAATTTAATTACAATACACGATTAGGTCAAACCAATTAAAAATTAATTTTCAAAATAAATATTGATCCATTAATTACCATGAGACATATAATAAATCTATTAGGTATGTTTAAATATATCAATTTATTAAACGCTTTTATAATTTTATACTTTAATTATAACCAGTGATAATATGTGAATCACGAGGATTCGTTAAATGATTTTTATTCGTTTTAATTATATTTGAATAGCAAAAATTATTATTTCTTTTCGAAGAAAAAAAGGGTCATAGATTCAAAGCTAATAAATATAAGAAAAAAACATCATTATTTGAGCGATAAACGTATAGTCTAGCACTGTGTGTAATAATATTGTACTTGAATAACAACAGTTAGATTATTCGTGACCTTTCCTCCCCGTTTTAACATGATATGTGAACTGGTGTAGTAACTAGCAGCTACTATACTTCTGTGCCTACAAAATATTAGACACTGCTATTGTATTCAGCAGTTGTTAGTTTTTCAATTCACGTTTACCACGAAACCTACCAAATAATATGCAAATATCTAAAAATGTTTTTTCGCATCGCCGTTTAGATTATATTGACTTAACAAACGCCAACATGCATTATGCTCAGGCAGCGGATACTGAAATGCATGTAATATTCATATTTCTGACGGCAGTTCAAATAAATGTAGAGTGAGAAATTCGTCTCAACGTTAACACAAAATAACATATTAATTTTACTAAGTATTTATTTTTATCAACTTTCCCGTTCAAACATTTTCAATCATTTTGGCATATATTCTATTATCTATCTAGTATTTCGTTAATTTGTGTCATTAATTTATAATAAATTGAGATTACTATATAAAACAAATACATATTAGAATTACACGATGACCTCCTTCTTTTTTTTTTTTTTACCAAAATTAGAATGACCTAGTCATTATGTAATCAATGTAAGAAAATAAAATAATTATAATGATTAGTTTCAATATAGTTACAATTTCATTTTTCGTACAAGACATTTTATATATATATATATATATAAGTGCAGAGGCATTTTCAAATAAACTTCAAACTTATTAAAATCAAATTATAAAATGTCGCTACTGGGCGGCTGCTTTTTCTCACATTACATAATATCTTTGTCATAAAATACTATAGTATGCATTTTTATTGTAAAAATAATTTACAGATTGCATGAATTATAAAATATATAAATAACAATTTAATTAGGTACTTTTAGTTTTGATATTCAGCTCCACGGAAAACATTGAATTATACAAGTTTATTTATTTTAACTATAGTAACTATATTAACTTACGCAAAATCAGTTAGATGAAAAAAAATTATTGCATCCAGTTCACAAACATAATATATATGTTTAAAAAAATGAAAAAGAAAATAGATGATTGACACTACCGTTCATCAAAACAGTGTTTCTCAACCATTGTGTTTTTTATTAATACTTATTAATAAGCCGGTCATCCTACCTTAGCAAATATTGAAATGACGTCCCTATGTTCAATATAACACTAACGATAACATGTAATATGCAATCATGATAGGTATAAATATTGAGAGTTCATTTTTAAGCAGTGTATATTAAAAACACGAATCGTATCGCTGTCTTGCGTTATATTTTACAAATTGTATTCAAATTCATTGCTAATTAAAACAAAATAATAATACACAGGTATATAATACATAAGGTTTTTGAGACATTACTCTTAATTTTTTACGGTGTGTCGAAAAAAATGAAAAATTTTAATAATACGTCGCCACAATAGATTGAGAAACACCTGCGTTAAACAATGTGCCTATATTATAAAATATGATCTTATACTTTAAAAAAGAGT
The DNA here is from genome assembly GCA_948098885.1 of Drepanosiphum platanoidis. NCBI lineage: Eukaryota > Metazoa > Arthropoda > Insecta > Hemiptera > Aphididae > Drepanosiphum > Drepanosiphum platanoidis. The sequence goes on along the minus strand of OX402542.1, from coordinate 9,152,739 downwards.
AAATTACTAACTATGGAAAAAATTATTTGCCAATTTAATCAGACATATTATGCTTTATCTATTACGCCCATCATGGCAACCTATAGGTAATTTTTAAGTTGTGAAAAATATAAATTTTAAATTACCACACAAAAATAGTATAGGTAACAGTTAGCCTCAGATTAATTAAGTAAATATCTGATTCAAAATTCAAATGGGCTATGATAATAATTAATAAAGTACAAACACTACCAATATGAACGATTATAATACGAAACTTAATTGATTTATAAATTAATGAGTAATACATGTTTGAGAAATATTATTAATATCATAATAGGGTGTGTGGTGTGTCTGATCTCGTATAATTATATTGCCCAGGAGACAGATACAATTATTATGACAAAAAAAAAAGAAGAGACCTTATGACATTTAATCAAATACATTGTACTTACGACTAACCAACACTTCAACAAACGATAGTGAATACTGAATAGTGCAGGACACTGATTGGAATCCAATATAATGCGTGAGAAACAAATGACGATTGATTATAAACTTAAAAAACTAATTGATACAAAGTAAACATTTTCAGAAATAAATTTATGATCATTGTGAACAATGTATGGAACCACGAGAGATAAAAGAAAAATTGACGATTTGAATAAAAGTTTTTTGTTTTTAAGAGTTATTACTAAAATATTTTATCACACTTATTTATACCACATTATTATGAGATATAAAGCGTACCTACTAGGTTTGGTGTAATCCGTTTCACGTGCACAGCAATTCAAAAATGTGCACTGCATACTATTAGTATGTTTCAAATTTAAAATACTTACTCGCAATATAAATTATTGTAATATTCAAAGTCAAAAGTATAATAAGTTAGGACTGTCCCGCCTTTCTCTTATTACCGACTACCGTGATTGCCAAATAAAAATTATGCTACTAGAACTGTAGGCTGTATTAAGGTATGTCGGCATAGATTTTTAATCCGAACATGATCTTACAGTATATCGTTCAAAAGAAATGTCACGACTATAGCACAATGTTCTATACATTATTGTAACAAAACGTTCGAACGTACAATACCACTGCGATTACCTAGTTACGAAACCCAATCCAAGTTTGAGCGCTACTTTCGTATATTGTACCTAAATAGTAGGCACATGACACACGCGCACGCACACATTATATTTCGCATTGTATTATCATTAATAATCGTAATTTATAACTATATATACCTTATAGCCCATAATAACAGACTTGTATTTAACAGGCAGATTAAACAAAATTGAGCATTACCTGATTAAATAATTATAATTGATCAACATTATGTATATATAAAATATTATAATTAAAATAAACTGGTTTGATATTCAATATCAAATTGGAAGTACAATCACCTTGTTTGAATGGCTAGTAAAATTATCAAATAAACTGCCAAACTGTTCAAATGTAAGAATTTATTTTATTATAAGTTTGTATAGCTCAGTATGAATTTTAACATAAATTTTGTATGTTTTGCACAATTCACCCATTATCAGCGCGTAAATACACGATTTATTATAATAAATTACATATAGGTATAATTTTATTTATAATCAACTGATTGTAAACAATAATATACCGATTAACAATGTTTTAAAAACATTTTATTTTCACATGATAATATTGTTCATATTATCGAAAACAACTATGGTCGATATGTCAATGTGTTCACGAAGAGAACAAAACTGAAACAATTCGAAAATGATTCAAATCCAATTAACCACAAACAAGTATGCCGTATGATATTCGATATTCAATAATAAAATTTTTACTTTTTATTACTTGCAAAAGTTAAATAATGAAAATAATTATACCTACACGGAAGCTTATATTTATAGTACTTAAACAAAACCATCGTTAGAAGTGATTCGGTACAAAATTTGTAGAAAAATATTTATAATTTCCAAACAAAATTTATTACGAAATAGGTAAACGAAAAAATTTAAAATAATTAATAAATATATTCATGGTTTGCTCTTTAAAAAAATACTTAAGTAGGCGTAAGTAATAACAAAATATTATTTATTTTTCAATTTATCTACTATGGTGCTATGTAAAAATAATTTAATCTGCAGTTATTATTTACTTAATTGCTTTATCGTTATAGTTGTAGTATTTACTAATTACTTTTTCGTATCCAAGAGGAAACTAATACTAGAATATATTATATACCAGCAGTTTAAAACTTTTCAAATACTCAATAACTACATTTTGAGAAAATCAATATATGTATGTTATTTATACATGACAGCCTATGTAGTATACTTATCTAAATAAATCAATCCACCAAGTATTCGGGCACACATAAATTACTCCATTAATATACGCGAATGAATATACATTATAATAACAAATATAATAAAATAAAACCTGAACACATTAGGAAAATTTTTCGAGCTGAAAACACATAATTTATCAACCTCTCATAATTTAGAAATCATATATTCACATAATATATAAAGGTCAAGATAATCTGTGTTCTGCTGTGGTTTTTTGTTCAATGCCACAATAATTGTAGAATTGGTTTTACATTATATCAACTATCATATCTTAAAACGAACCAAAAATAGTAATAACAATAGCTTTACAATTCTAAATATTCGAGATTTAAAAATCAAAATGACGATTGAATACTGATAACATTATCCTAAATATTATTTATGAACAAACTTTTTACCCAATGAAGTAAAACACAAAAAATAAATAAATACCATCCACAAGAACAAATTTGTATTAAAACGACGGATGTGAAGCGAATATGTCATTATTTATTTTAGTTATACGTAGTACTGATGAAAGGATAAATTTAAAAATCAAAAATTAATGTTACAAATAACTTATCAAACGTTTTATTTTAATATAATTTATAAACTATAATGTTTCACTGAAAATAATTTAAGACTAAGTATGTATTTATTATTTTATAAGACATATTGAAAATAATATTTTCATATAATTCATACATGACAGCTGTATATATCAATTCACAATTAATTGTTATACGGTTAAATGCTTAATTTCAAGAGGATTTTTTAATATGCAATTTTGTAACAATTTTATATGAAAAAAAATTAGTATTGTACTTGATTTACTGTTCAAAGTTTTATTTTTACATAATGAAAACAAAATTGAATTACTTATTAATTTTTTTTATTTAAAGTTATAACACAATTTTTAAATATTCAAATTTTATTCATTATTCTGATATAGTATAGAATGTTAATGATTGATAATAATTTAAAGCAGATGTTGAAGAGATTGGTCATTAATAATTTAATATAATATCTAAAGAGCGGTAAAATTGGGCATGGTTACAATAAAGATTAAATGTGACGTAAAAAAATGAAAAAAAGATTAAAATTAACTGTTTTTTGTTGTTGTAATTTTCAATGTTAGTTCTTAAGGTCTCATAATAATTTAAAGTTACATAGGAGGAATCCATAAATAATAATACATTTTATTAACAAATTAATTTTAATAGTATTAAGCATTAATTATTGAATAATACTATATTCTATAAGAAAAAATTGTATTAGATATAAAAAAAGAAAAAAAGTGTTAGAACATTAAATATTGTAATTATAAATCGATTCAAAATCAGTCAAAATATTTGTTGTATTATACACGAAATTTGCGTTGAAACAAAACACCTGCGATTATAAGAGGTAATATATGGAGGTGCTAACAAAATACATCGGTAATTATGATTTTATTGAGAATAAAAAGGAATTTTTACTAGACCCATGACTCTTAATTTCCCCGTGTTACCCGTGTTATACTATTGATATTTTCAATGTTAACATTTCCTAAATTAACGATTAATGAACACTATAATATTATAATATATTTTTAATAATATTAAACCTATATACTTTTGTAAAAATAAAACATGGTTGATAGATTAATATTTCACCTACAATTAATTGTTTACCAGAAAACAATTTGAATATTAGTTGTTTATAATATATAATCTATCTAAATATTTTTCTACCTTTGTATAGTTTCAACAAATTCTATCGTTATTGATAATTAAACAAATTCAATTTAGGTAATTATACGACGTTAAAAAAATACATATATCGTACCTACTGAATTTAACAGTAGGTATGTTATGAGACAAAATTGGTTTCATTAACTCATTTTCAAAGCATATCTAATTACAGCTAAATTGTGTACGTACGACCTATCTACTCTGAATTTTATAATTCTAATTCATTATTAATACGTGTACACGAGTGCCCGAAATCAATATTTATTCAACGTCCCGACTGACGAGTATAACACACAATCGACATTTGAATAGGAAATTCGTATTTTTTTTTTTAAAGCCAAGGTCGAACAAAGGACTTTATATTCCAAACGAATATTAATTATTTCGGTGGCGAGATAACGGGCCGGAGCAGTGACGACGATATCACAGGGGGGGGGGGGAAGAAGGTTTTTGTCGGACCGACGAACAAACTCTTTAATATACAGCGTAGACGTAGAGCACACTGTCGTCGGGTATGTTGAGAAATATTTGCCAAACAAAACGGACCGCGCGCCCAACGATTTCTGTCTCCGGTCAGCAGCGGCTCCCCGGGGCGTAAAATATCGAGAAATTTATTAATTTGACATATTAAAAACTACTCGCCAACGCTACGGGCCGGCTAGCCTACTTATACTGAAACAAACTGCGTGGAAACGAAAGTGTACGACATCGTTGCATAACGTAACACTGATTTAAAATGTTTTCCTCAATGCATTCATCATGGATGTAGTCGTGCCTAAATTATATTTAACTTATACGAGTAGCACCGGTTTTGACGGTCCTTGTAGGCACGCACATTCACATGCGTGTATGCAATACTATACACGCACACTATTACACAACACACACACACACACACACTTACACTTTCCTATCCTACTACATACACACATACGTGGACATTACACACGCACACATACGCATTCTCACACTACTACACATACACACGCACATTATTACACAAAACACACACACACACGCGCACTCATTTTCACCCTACTACAAACGTGTCCTTGCGAGGCACGGACGCACACGCACACGTTGGGAATCGGTTGTCGCTGTTCGGCAACCGTCGGCGCTCGCCGACCATGGTCCGACCCGGTTGTCCGACGGCGGCGGACCTGTCTCTCGGCCCGCTGCGCCGCCGACCTCTCTCTGCCGCCCTCCCTCCAGTTAACGTGTACGTGAAATCATCGCGCACGCACACAGACAGTGCTCACACTAATGATTTATTATATGATACGCCGAACGGGAACCACTCTACAGCTACAGCCTCGCCACGACCGTATCGCAAATAATATTATATTTTAACATTAATAATAATTATTTTTCTTCGTAGCGCGTTGGAGTTTGATCCCGTACCGAACGATCGAGTCGAACCGATAACGTCGTAAAAACACTTTATCGGCATCTTTACGTTTTGCCCCAACTCGTTACGTCGTGGTTTCATTAAAAATACACATACACACGTAAAATACGTGAAAATATAATAAATAAATATACACATATATATAAATCGGTTACATTTGATTTTTATCGTTCACCTTCTCCGGACACGTCACAACATTACCCGCTGCCGCCGGCCGACGTAGTTCTGACGGATAGCTTGAACATTTCGTCCGTCAATCACGAGTGCGTCACACACAGTCCGACGCCGCCGCACCGATTACATTTCCGACACGTCCGCCGCTTGACCAGGTCGTTTTCGTCGCGCTCGCCGTTTGCACCGCCAACCACGTGTTAGTCCGAGTCCCTCCGAACAGTGAGAGATACTTCACTGCTCTTGTTATAATATTTCAGCGTTTTTTTTCCCTCCAATTTTTTTGCGCAATTTTATTTAATTATAATGGCCAACTATCACAAGATGGAAGCATCGTCCGTGCAGGCTCTCAAGGATTTGGCGAACAAATTGAGAATCAACTCGATAAACGCCACCAACGCGTCAAAGTCCGGGTAAGTGTTTTATTCATTTTTCTCTCCAACAATGTATGGTTACCCTCTTTAAGTGTGTTTACTATTGACAAAGATGACCGATCGATTTTCTTTACGCCAACTGATAAATATCCGATTTGTAATATTATTACGGCTCGTCGGTACCTATAGCGGTAATATTATGTTAGAAACGATTTTCCTTTAAAATTAATTTTTTTTTCCTTCGAATTTAGTCGTCGAGGACAATATTTCCCTTTCCCTTTCTCTTATTTTTTTCGTTGTTCGCATTGTACACGTGTAGGTAAAATTATCTACCGAGAATCACATCAATGTTGGTGAAAGTAATACGATTTTTGGCGGCCTTCGCCTATTCGATCTTTTTGATCTTTTCATTTTTTTTTTTCATGAACTTAATTGTTATAATCTCGTTTATTAAAAAACCATGAAAAAAGTAATGAATACATATTTAGATATTTCCAAATATATTTACTTTTGAGATTTTCTATTATAAGTATTGGAAAAAATTGATTTATAATTATAATAAAATAGTAATTTGCTTGATTACGATAAATTACGAGTAATAATAATTATAAATAAAATTACGATTATAAATTATGAACATAATTTTTTTTTCACTATACAAAAATGTGAGAGTAAATTCTGCTTATAAAAAAAATTATCCCTACCTACCTATAATAAATTAGATATTTAAATATTTAAGCCACGTGAGATATAATATTCAAGACTCCTGGCTGTTTAACTTTAAAATTTGTAAAATAAAAAACTACTTCATTCTTATACAGGTATTAATATTTTAAAATATCTACCAGAATAACTTCTTAATATTTATTTAAGCTCTAGTATGTATGTACATATGTATTGAATTAATGAGGTATTAATAGTTACCTACCTATTCATTTTATTCATTCATAGCATTAATTTTATAAGTAAGTTAAGTGTCAAATGTTCATGTAATTAAATAGGTTGGTAGGCAGGTCAAGTAGTAACCTACCTATGAATTATATTCTGGGTAAAATATTGTTTACTTATTCAATTTTATATATTCAAATAATTAAAAGAAAATGTACATCTTTCTATTTAAAAGTTTTTTAAATGACAGATTATTTAATTTAAAATTTATAAAATTTAAAGAACAGCATCAATTTTTAGGTATTTAATTAAATGTACCCAATAAATTTTTTTTCTTTGCACATTTTTATCTTTTAACATAATGGATCCAAAACTGTTATGTTAAATTACAAATTTATACTTTCTCAAAAAAATAATGTGGGTAATATCATATCCTTTAAATTACATTTTACATTTGTTTTTTATACTGTGAAGTTTATTAAAAAAATGTCTCATTCTATAAGAATGGACTAGGCACCTACTATTAATTTTTTTATTTAATTATAAAAAAATGAAAGTTCTTACTGTACATCTGAATTAATCTATCCATAGCTAACAAGCTCAAAGATATTTTTAGTATCTTATATATTATGTTAAATATATGATATATATGTTCAATAAGTACATTTTAAGTTTTTATTGGTTATTTAGTGTATAGACTTGGGTACATCATGAATCATGATATATGTGAATAAGTATTTATCAATGATTAATAAATTGAAGTGTACTAAATTATACATTACTACTTTACATATATACATACACAATATGTAATAAATAAAAATGTCTGATTTCTAAATAAAAAAAAAAAATTTTTACAGCCATCCTACTTCATGTGCTTCAATGGCAGAAATCATGTCTGTTTTATTCTTCCATACAATGCGCTACAAGGTTTCTATCCCAAAAGACCCGGCTAATGACAGATTTATATTATCTAAGGGTCATGCTTGTCCCATTTTGTATGCAGGTAATAAATGTCATTCTATTAAAATAAAATATTTTATCCATAAAATTGTGTATGATTTAATTACTTATTTATTTATTATTATTGATTTTTTTTCAGCTTGGGCTGAAGCTGGTTTGTTTCCAGTGTCTGATTTAGCTAACTTAAGAAAAATCGACAGTGATTTGGAAGGACACCCTACACCTCGTTTAAATTTTATTGATGTCGGTACTGGTTCTCTCGGTCAAGGTCTTTCTGTTGCTTGTGGAATGGCTTATGTAGGAAAATATTTTGATAAATCATCATACAGGTGAAGTATTTTAAAATTTTCTAATCTTTAAACTATAGTGTTAATATTTATTATTTTGTAATTTTGCAACAAGGTAATTTGTAATTTTTTTTACCAAAAAAATATCTTTTTTTCTTTTCCATTGAATGATAATTTAAAAACTTATATCTATTTGTCATTTTTAATAGGACTTTTTGTTTGTTGGGTGATGGCGAGAGTGCAGAAGGTTCAGTTTGGGAAGCATTAAACTTTGCTTCGTTTTACAACTTGGATAATTTAGTGGTAATATTTGATATCAACCGCTTAGGTCAATCAGGACCTACATCTTTACAACATGACATGGAAGTTTACAGACAAAGATTGACATCTTTTGGTCTTAATGCTATTGTTGTTGATGGACATGATATTGAAGAATTAACCAAAGTATTTAAATTTTACAAAAATACAAGTAGTTGTAACTTTTTAACGTGTTTTCTATTTTTACTTAGGCTTTTCACGAAGCTTCAATCACAAAAGGAAAACCTACTGCTATTTTGGCAAAAACATACAAAGGAAAAGGTTTTGTCAACATTGAAGATGCTGAAAAGTGGCATGGAACTCCATTGAATGATAAAGCCGTTAAAGTTCTAGAGGTGCATATTAATTTTTAATTATTTAAACTTAACTATTCTTATCAAATATAGTTCTTTTATCGTAAATTTTTCAAAAAAAAAATGTTAATTTTATTTCCATTGTATATATTAAAATAATTTACCATTAATCCAATTTTATATTGACTAAAAAAGGTCATATAAAAAGTGGCCATCACATTTAAAATTTTAAACTAGATCATTTTTATAAAATGTATTTATATGCAATTAAAATATTGCCACGCTGATGATTTTATGTTCTCGCATATTAGTTTAAAAGAATTCAGTCCAATTAATAAATATTAAAATTAAACTTAACAGATATTTTCATTTCTTTAAATGCCAATAACAATTCTCGTTTTAAAATGTTTAAATTACTATTTTATTTTAACTTATTCATATTTATAGGAAATCAATGGTCAAATCAGAAACAAAAAATTGCCTGTGAATATACCGAAACCTATTGCTGTGGTACCTGCTATTAATATTACCAATATTCGTTTGTCAACTCCACCTAGTTATACTCTTGGTGAAAAGGTTGCTACACGTTTAGCATATGGTACAGCTTTAGCGAAAATTGCTGAAAACAACAGTCGTGTTATTGCTTTAGATGGAGATACTAAAAACTCAACATTTTCTGATAAAATCAAAGTGGTATGATTTTTTTCAAATAAATTATTTTATTAATATAGTTTTTTAAGTTCTATTATTATTTTAATTTAGAAATTCCCTGAGAGGCATATTGAATGCTTCATTGCTGAACAAAATATGGTTGGCATTGCCATTGGAACTGCATGCAGAGACCGAACTGTTGCATTTGTATCAACTTTTGCCACTTTCTTCACCAGAACTTTTGATCAAGTATATACTACCAGCATGTTTACTTTACAAAAATGTATTTGAGTTTTTTTGAACTTTAATTAATATAGATTCGTATGGGTGCCATTTCTCAAACCAATGTTAACTTTGTCGGTTCTCATTGTGGAATAAGTATTGGTGAAGATGGACCGAGTCAAATGGGTCTTGAAGATATTGCCATGTTCAGAAGTGTTCCAGGTATGTAGGAGGTTTATGTGAATGTTCTGACTTTTATTTTTAATTTAATACATATTTATCGCTATTTTCTCTTATAGGCTCGACCATATTTTACCCTGCTGATGCAGTGAGCTGTGAACGTTCTATTGAAATGGCAGCAAACACAAAAGGCATTTGTTTTATCCGTACATCCAGGCCGCCAACAGCTACCATTTATAAGAATGATGAAGTTTTTGAAGTTAGTACTAAATGTATTAATTTTTTTTTAAGTTTTTAAATGTAGTACCTATTCTAATTTCTACTAAATTAAAACTTATAAAGGTATACTAAATTACTAATAAAGTTATCATTTTTAGATTGGGAAAGCTAAAGTCATTAAAAGTTCCCCTTCAGACAAAGTATTGGTAATTGGTGCTGGTATAACACTCTATGAAGCTATAAGTGCTGCTGAAGAGTTGGAAAAATCTGGCATCAGCGTCAGACTTCTTGATCCATTCACTATTAAGCCAATTGATGCGGCTACAATCATAAAGAATGCTAAAGAATGTGGTGGTAGAATAGTTACTGTTGAAGATCATTATCCAGAAGGTATGTACATACCTTGGTTAGGTTAGGTTAGGTTAGGAATTATACTCCTATTTTTCATCCTTTGTATGTTGTCATTTAGGTGGTTTGGGTGAAGCTGTTTTGTCAGCTGTTGCTGAAGAAAGAGACATTATTGTCAAAAAACTCGCTGTTCCTGACATTCCTCGTTCTGGTCCATGTAACGTATTGTTGGACCTCTTTGGAATTAGTTCCAGAAATATTGTTGCAGCAGTAAAGAAAATTGTCAATTGATTTTTTGCATTTAAACCTCGTTTGTACTTAACTACTTAATTTCTTATTGGCCTATTGGGTACTTTTTTATTTTATATTTTAATCAAATACATAATTTTGTTTAATGATTTAAAAAAAAATGATTTTCCACAGATTTCCACAATAAAATATATTTGAATTTATTTGTACAATTTGGTCAATTTTTATAATTCTCTAAGAAATGTCTGTTATGCTTATTGAAAAAAAATATTAAAATGATAAATTATTTTTCATCTTGTTTATTATTTATTTTGTTATTTTTAACGTTTTGAAAAATATAGTAAATGACCTAAAGAATGTCAATTTTTAATCAATGCTAAAAATATATTTGTTGTGTATATGTTGTCTTTATTGCCTGCAATCAGTCATTATTAGTAATGAACTAATGACTTTTCTTATTGGCAATGGCTAATTCAGTTAAACAATGTAGCCATGGCATGTATACTTAACTAGTGGAGAGTACGCGTTGCATATCCGCTTCCCACATTTTCAGTAATTTATACCAAAGAATAAAACTTAGGACCACAGGTATGCGATAAGTAATTTATTTCAAAAAGGACACTCAAACTTTATCAGGTTACAGTAAAATCAGGTCATGGTAAATAACGTCGACGTCATGTTAAAATAAATATAATACAATATATGTGTGTTAACAGACAAGTTACAAGTTTATGAGAAGCTAAAAGTATACAGTATCGGTTCTGGCATTACATTTTTGGGGAGGCAACAACTTGGAATCGTTCAAATTCTTGACATAATATGTATTATAATATAGGCACAATTTCCCTACACTCTCATAATTCTCCTTCATATTGTTTAAAAACCACCTTTTTCTCTTTTAAAATCAAAAGCAGCAAAGGACTTTTTTACTATTTTTCATCGTTAACACTTAAACGGTAACTAGCAAGGATTTTGCATTACTATTATATATTTTAATTTATAGAGAACTGAAATCCATAAACCTTTAAAAAATAAGTAAGTAAACTATTGGATTCCTTCTATTACTAAGAGAGATAAATAAATACATCTTTAAAAATCACTTAGAATTTTAACACAAAATTATTCGCTCAAAATCTAAAATTTGGTAAAACCTAGTGTTCATCTTTCATGACATCCTGATATCATGATTCTAATTCAGGTAAATTAATTAAAATATATAACATTTTTTACGTTGTTGATATATAATAATTTAGTAAAATATATATTAAATAAAACTGACTAATATACATATACATAATTAAAAATGTAAAATAAATACATAATAAAACAATAATTTTTAAAATCGAAACTGTGTAGTACAGTATATTAGAAACCAAAACTTTTATACTTTAGGCCACGTTTTAATTTTATTACCTATATATTTTTCATACATTGTTTATTTTAATAACACTAGATTGATTTAATTTAATTGAATACTTGATTTATTAAATTATTATATTTTTTATTCATTTATGAGTTTCTATTTACTTATGACAATTTTTTTTTTATTTACTATATAAAATAATATTAATTTATAGTAGATTATATGTTTATATTACCTAATAACCATCAATTTTTTACTTAAGTGCAAAGTGCAAGTCTGGATTAAATAAATATAGGCTGGGTTAGATAGCATTATTAATAAACTGTAAAAAATATAATGTAATTACTAATCATATATTTGGTTATATTGAATATTAAATTAATAGGTATCTATTTTAATATATAATTACCTATTATATTGGTGATTAATTAGTTTTTACTTCTTATTATTAGGTTTTAATACACATAATAATTATCCAACCGACACAATACATTTCGAAGAAAATATTAAGAGCAATCTATATTTATTAAAAGATGTATTTTATCATATGGACACCTTATAGACCAGATATTATTGTTTTTCACCTGAAAAACGACTAGATTTGCTACTCAATAATGTTTTTGAATGAACACTATGGTATAGAATAGTATATGTATATTATTGTAAAAACCATAAATTATAGGGCCCTCCCTTCAAAACGACACTAGGGCCCAATTTAGCCCAGTCGCGCCACTGGACGAACAGCATACATTTTTACTAGTGTGGACCCAAGATACGTATAACATGTAGTTCCATCCGCCGCGGATGTTATTTAAGCTGTGCCAAATCCGCATTACCAACACTATATCGAACGACTTTGCGATTCAGGGCGCTCGATAGGAGACGATCGGATAAATAAACATATGACTATAATATAAGAGTGTGCGTACCTAATATAGACGACTTGGCGACGAACGCGACGCGCGTAATGGATTTTATCCGTTCTTGTTATTAATATTACTATATTAATAGTAGTATATAGAGTAGATTACTCGGCGCCGAAATGAAACTCATTTCCGAAAATCGTATTGACGACAACGCGCAATTTATCAGTTCCAACGCGCGTTGTATAACAGCGGTTTAATAATAATATATAATAATAATAAGTTTTGCATAACGCGTCGGTGGTCGTACTTATTTATTACATCGATATAATACTATAATATACGAGTATTATCATTTATCACTAACCTCGGGCCGTCGTCGACTCCATTGACGACCGTTTTCATTTGGCGGGTCTGAAACATTTCACAACGTACTCGTATTTCGTGCCGGCGACGGCGAATACGATACGAAACGATGACGATGACGACGTCAAAAAACGCACACTCGAAGCCTTTACCGGCTTGGATAAGACGTCGTCCGAGCCTCGACGGAATCGTTGAAAATCCGGAGGCGTCGGCCATTACACTCGCGTAATGGATCGCGCGACGGCGGCGGCGATACGATACGAAACGACGACGACATCAAAAAACGCACACTCGAAGCCTTTACCGGCTTGGATTAGACGTCGTCCGAGCCTCGACGGAATCGTTGAAAATCCGTAGGCGACGGCCATTACACTCGCGTAATGGATCGCGTACCGGACGCGACGGCGGCGGCGGCGATACGATAAGAAAAATACGGAGAACACCGAATGTCGATGGTACGGTAGTAAATTAAGCGACAAATAATTTGGTTTTACCCACGCGACCGCCGTGAGACGTGCGATTATTCATCGATAAATACTATTACCATCGCCGCGAAAGGAATTGTAGAAACCGTGAAACGAGACTATGGCGGTCGGCATAAAAATCTCGAAACACGGACCCGTTCGGAGAAGCCCACCACATACTCGCGAACCGACGAAGACTGAGGCAACGGCGGAAGGGTAATCCCAGCGTGCCCCGCGTCGGCCGAAACGGTTAAAAAAACGAACAGCCAATGACGATTCACGAATCATGGTAAGTGATTTTTTTTTCAACGGCCATTTTACGAAAATCTGTCGCTACCGTGGTATGTAGTACCGTTTATGTACCGAAGTTCTGTCCGCGGCGCAGTGACGGTCAATGACCTCATCGTCATTCCGTCACTGCGGCCACGCGACCACGCGGCCACACGGCGGAACATTCGCACTGCAACGCGTGCCGCGCGTCGCGTTTTATAATTCAATCGGAAACGGAAAATTCAAGTGCTGCCGCGGTACGCCGTTCGCGCCGCCTGCAGTGCTGTGATAAATCGTCGTTATCGGCGTTTTTACCGAAATAGGTTTTCGAATAAAACAAGCTCACCCCGAAATCGCCCCTAATGCCTTCCTGAATTGCCAGGTCTGAATACTGATTCATGCCTCTGCTATATAAACGAAACTATTGACCAAAATGGGAACATAAAATAGGCCTGTTCTTTTATATATATATATATAAAAGAATATCTAATCTGCGATATACTCTATAGTATATTTATAATTTAATTTATATAACATCACCATGAGGTATGTGTAGACTGTAGAGGCGATAAATCATTATTGAGAATTTCTTTAAATTTATTAATTTCACTTTCATAATTGTGTGTATATTTTTATTATGAAATTAATTAAAAATTTAAATTATAAAACCAATAATAAATACTATGATTTTAACCACTTTCCCTTGCCTCCCCGGGAAAACCGCCACTGAAAGTATACATATTAGAAGTAATTACTTTGTATTCTTTGTATTCGACATTTTAACATGTTTTATTTTTAATATCAACAGTTATAGTTATAAATAAATAGTAATAAATAAATATATGACTGTGAATATCTGAAATGGTAGGTACGAGTATAGTGTATATTGTTTTACATTTCTATGTAATAGAATAAATATAATACAATTATTGATAATAAATATTAGGTATAGTGATAATCGGTTAGTAAAATAAGATAGTTTTAGTAGATTTCAATCAAAACTAAACTTATAAAAATACAAATAAAATTTGTAACTATTTTGCTAGACCTAGTTATCTTCTTTTTTTTTCTGGCGGGAGCATACAATAGGTAAAATTTGGAAATTTTTATCGGCAAATATTTCTAAACAAAATTGACCTGGTGAAGAAATTTCGTAACCATTATTGTTAAATAAAGCTCCATTTTCAGATATTGCATAGGAATCGTCTAAATGTACTGTTGGCAACAAATAATATAGCTCAAATTTCTCAGTACACATTGGTTTTTTATCAATCAGATGAAAATAGTCCGTGTCGTATAATTCAACTGTACCATTAATACTTTTTTTCGGTACCTAAAACACAATTTTTTTTGTTTAGTTTAAAAACAAAATGTAATTAGAACATACATAATATAGTAATTAATAGTCGTATATCGTATTTTACAAAAAAAGTTTTATAGAGCTATAATGTCCGAACTTTTGTAACCATACTGTAGGCATTACAGCGAATGTAGGTAATACCATTGATTATATATTATTAGTATCAATAATCAATAGTAATACGTAGTGTAACCACGATTTGTGTGCAACGATAAATGACGGGTACTCGGAGGAAACAACATCAAAATTACCTTAAATTTAATTTTCTCTTCCGTCAGACACTTTTCCTTTTTCAAAATCTGGTTGAAACCGCAGCATTTAAACAAGCAAGGCTTATCATTATTTTTGCACTCGTTACTATCGATGACCACGATAAATGTGCAGATGCAAACTACCTGCAGTACTTGTGTCAGCTTCCACACGTAAGTGCAGTTACTTTGGCGCGCCATCTCAAAAAAAAAAATGAAAATTTAATTCGTAATATTACGGTTTGAACTGAAGCTTAACACGAGGCGGGCGAATACAAAATTACAAACAATTAATATGATTGTACTATATTGATAGTATTGCAGTCGACGTCGCACTGAAAACTACAATCTGGATAGGCCGGAGATGACGATTTTAAAATGTACATGACATGCGCTAATCACTATCACGTTTCATAGCTTTCGGTAAATGGTAAACGTGTAATATTAGTGTACTGGTCGACTAATCACTTGTACTATATTTGGATTTCCTCTAGATAACTTTTAACATTTAAATATCAGCTTTACGATGTTTATCATTATTATATCTACATTATTCAGAATTTATTCTGCTGGATATAAATATATGAAAAACATTTACGTTTAGTAACCCATAGGCTATATTATAATATATAATATATAATAATACATACCTAGTTATAAGTGTATACATTTTTTAATTTTATTTAACTTTCAATACTCAACAGCCATTTACACAATTCAAAATTTTATTTTCTTATGAAGTTATAAAATTGAAAATACATCTATCTTCAATTTGTTAAATGTTATTTTGTTATATTATTTAGAGTTATGTACCTATAATAATATTAAATAATTAATTGTATAGTAAGGTTTGTTAAATTCTTCTGAACAAAATGTTTTATCAGGAAAATGTTTAATGGTTTGTTGATTTCGGAAAATTTTAAAATATATATCTCAATTACGAAAATAATGTGGTATAGTATTATTCTATATAATAAATAATAATATAGAAATATTCTTTTATTATGTGTGCATAATTATTTCTTATACTATTTGATCATTTATATTTAAGGTGCCATTTGTAAGTAAAATCGTTTCATTTTCATTATTTTCAAAGTGATATAAGATACCTAAGTAGGTTTATACTGAGTATAAACATGTGTCGACTATGTTGCACTATCCAATATAAAATTACAATTTTTCCTCAAATACCTACGCAGAATTAGACATAATTTATTGATGAAAACAATATTTTAAGTCATGATTGAATTGATTAACTACAATTTATTTAATACACCCTATTTACTGGAATAATTTTCGTAAGTCCTATAAACTATTAGTGCACTACTTATTTATGCAATAAGAATTTATTTCTTCCGAGCCAAGAAATTTTAGTAATTTATATTTTTTTTTTCAAAATTAGGGATTATGAGTAAGTTTTTAGGGATTCAGAGTATTAAGTCGTTTTAATAACTTGGCTGTAAAACGCGAAAATTTTTAATAAAGTAAATAATAGTTTAAATAAAATATAACGGAACAGTAAATATGATGTTAAAAAATAATGTCAATTATATATAATTTGTGTAATATGACGTTACTCGATAAAAACGTTGAAGATTTACAAAACTGATATCAGATAGATATTACAATGACTAATGTAGTGATGTAATATAAAAATTATTATTATTAGAAATAAAGTGGTTTTCCAGGATGCCATTTTAACAGTTTATCGAGCAATAATATCATGAACATTTTAATAAATAACGTCACTGATATTATAATGAAAAATTATAACTCAGATTACCACAGTAAAACCTAACCAGACAGAAAAAAAATCTTCCTACTTTAATTTTATTAAATATAATTCAATAATTGTTTTACATACTTGGTATAATAAAACACGAATTTTACACGAACCAAATGACGTCTGACTACATCTTTAGATTATATTTTTGTTATTAGAATTGGTGAAATTATTTTAGTGGGTTATTAATATACCATAATATCGCGGTATAATTACCGTGTTTACTATTCATATTAGAAAGAAATATTAATAATATTAATATATTTGATAGCGAGAAATAAAATATAGGTTTTTAATTTTTATAATATGCTTTTTTACATAGGCGGGTATTGGTTTTTTTTTTAAATCATATTTTTTTGTAAAATACATACTGCCTAAAATAATTATTTAATTTTCTTCCTTTCTCGAGTTTCATAATTTTTAACTGAATCAATAAGAATGTTTCACGTTGTTTTTCTGTACAATACAATTACGAGTGTCGAAAGAAATATCACAAAAAAAAATGTATACATAAAATTATAAAATATAAAATAGGAAGTAGAGTAATTATGGTGGAAGCTCGTCTTTTATTTTGTTATCTATTTTGATTGATATAGATACTTGGTGGTGGTCAAAATCAAATTGAACTAATGATCGTTTTATTAGCTATAACGCGGATTGGCTTAACACAAAATTATATTTTCCGACTAAAGTGTATACATTTTTTCCGAGTACATCATCAGGTAATTTAATTTCAATTTTTTTTGGATGAAGACGATTAAAAATATAAACTATTTACCTACGAATCTTCAATTAATTATAAATATATTTTAATATTTTTTATTAATATTTTAATGTACTAAACTTATAAATATATATAATAATATTTATTATAAATTTGTGTTTATTTTAAAAAACAATGCTTTATGATTGTTTATCGAAAATACATCAAATTGATAATTATAAAATACAATAAAATGCATTAAAAATGTTGTTCAAGAATACAATATTATTATTACATGAAATCCCTTTATTTATCGAATTTTAAATAAAAAAAATAAAATTAAGATATATTTTAGTTTTAGCCAGCTTTTTTCGTTTTTAAAACGTGCGTTCGTCGTCGGCCGCCGGAGCCGACGGTTGTAACAGCACTCCGTTAGAGGGCGCCATGTAAACGCCTGGTGGACGATTCTAAGGTCTTTTTACACTTATATTTTTTTTTCGTCTTTTGATGTCCACCGTGACGTCTCGAACGTTTATACCATAGTTTAAATTCATATTGAATTGATAAATTTAATTGTGTATTTGTTTAAAACAATTGTATTAATTACTTTAACACCTAATTAATAATATTATATTTTGTATAATTGAATATTATTTCTAATGAATAAATGAAAATAGCTAAATCTTGTAAATTTTACTTACATAAAAATAGTTATCGTTGGTAGGTAGAGTAGTTATAATAGTATTATAATATTTTGATCCAACCTATTTATTGATATTTTGGTATTCAATTCTTTATTTTTATTTTAATTCCTGCAGCATATTACTACCATACCATCCATAATATTTTGTGGTTTTGTTTAAAAAGTATTTGTAATATTTATTTTATTTTTTTTTATTACCTAACAAAACCCATATTCACTTATTAACATACGAATATTTTTGAAACTATCATTTGGTCCATTGTCACAAATTCTAAGGTGAATTATAAATTTTAACTACGCATTCTGATATGGCAAAGTCAAAATTACTTTAATTTGAAAATTATACATTAGTTTATAAATCCGAATTCTATAATTAACTTATTTAACTAGAAAATATCAAACTATAACGTTATGATTTATGAAATTAAACTAAATAGTTATTGAAAAATAAAATAAAAAATATTTCATAATATTTTCAATCGCTATTAGTTAATTATTTCATACGTCTTATTATAACATCAAATTAAATAAGATATTCGACGGTCGGTTCACATATTGTGTTTTAATGGTCTAAAATGTTGATTTTTTACCAAATTCGCAAATAAACCCTTTTTTATTGACTTCTTACAAGTTAATTCTGTAATAATAGGAACGAGTCTTAAATAATAAAATATATGCTATACGAGCATACGGTGAAACGGTTTCCTTTTCCATTTCGTCACCCACATTTCGATGTAGTACTTGGAAGTTAGAACAGACAAGTGATATTCGAAATTATTCATTTGATAGACTAATTTTTGATAACACGTTTGAATCACGTTTGATAGCAAACGTCATATTTTTAAAATTCTGTGTTTCACTCGGGTCGTTTTGCAACAAATCGTATTGTATTATGATACAATACATATTAAGAGGTACACTAAAAAAAAAACCTAACAATAATTGTTATTAAAAAAAATAAAATTCTAGGAAAAATTATTCTTGGTTCTTTGAGAGGGATAAGATCTACACGGCACTCCTTGTTACGTAATATTTAATAATATCATAATTACGATCAGTGCTTACCATAGATTACGTTGTGTTATGTATATATTATATGTATATGTATACTATCTATTATAGATGGTATTATTTTTTTTTCAATTATTTATTATCTGTATAACTTAGTTACAAGTAACACGTTCGTTGTCCGTGTTCAATAGTCAATTATTTCTTAATTACAAAAATTACATCGCAAACAAATGTTACAGCTATATAATAAAAGTTCGTTCGTTCGTTAAGGTCGAAAGTGGGATGTGGCCAAAATTACCATAGAGGTGGCCCATCTATATACGTATCATATACGCCGATCAAATCGAACGTATAGACACAAACACACAAAATGAATTAACACTTTATTTAATCGGAAAATTCCTTCAACAATGATCGAGTCACACGATCACCGTCAAAGAGCCATTCTTATTATTTTCTTTTTTTTTATACATAATTCCCTACTTATTATTAACAATATGTTCTACTTAAAATTACTTAATACTTAATAGATTAAAACATTATTTGTATTTCCTATGCTATTGGTATTAATTGAAATGTTATTTTGTACACGCGGGCATAAATTTGTTATGATTAGAATTTAAAGCTGACCCGGTTAAAGTATAAATTAAACATGCTATTGCCTAATACTACACTAGTTAATAAGTCGAACTTGGACCTAAATGAATTATAAAACATGTATATTCATTATTCAATTATTTTCAAAATATTCAAATAGCCATTTTATACATATACATATAGCCATTTTATATACATTATAAATGTATAGTCGTGTTCCGAGAAAACAAAAAGGATTATGATTATTAGAGAGAAAAAAATATTAGTTATTTGTTCGAATTTTGTCGCGTCAATTAAAAAATTAAATAATAATATATGTAATATGTATACCCTACCTATAGGTCGCGGCTGCGCGGCCCGCGAAAACGACGAATCGAAATATGACGTGCATACGTGAGCGGAAGGGAGAGATTCGAGCAAATGCATCCAGATGACCTAATTTGCCCGTACAGTGTTGTCCGATAGAGTGCAGCCTGTTTCGTCGTCGCTTTCTGTCCGAACAGTTGTTGTCAAAAAACCGAGACTAAGGAAAATTGATAACACTACATAAAACTGTAAACTCGAGTCTTCGTAAAAAAAAAACGACGGCCGCTCACGGAACATTGTTGTCGTTCGTCGCATCGAAATCGCGATAAACGCTAACGAAAACAGGATTTTATCTGTAGTTCCGGGTGATCCGCCGCTAGACCTTAGTGGACGCGTTATCACATAGAAGCCGACGAAACAAGTCACGTTCGGTGCGAAATATTGTACGAAAACACAAATTCCGTCACCGTCACATCCGGACGCCGAACTGATATCGATATTACTTTTGTTCCGGACCACTCTTTTTCTTTTATTGCTCAGTTCACCCGTGCAGACACGCCCTTCGCAGTCGCCGAACACTTAACGGTGTTAGTATTTCTTCCGCATCTACAAACGAGGAGGATAGTCTCATTTGAGAATATGAACCAGCTGATTTGTATGCATTGCACTAACGAGCTGGTTTTAGACTCGCCTCTGATTAGCTTTGGCATCATCAAGGATTTGAAGACCGAGAAAATCCTTCACTCGCCTGTTAATTCGTTAGTGATCTATGAGACTGTGTCCGGTGACAACGTCTTGTACTTGGTCAATCAAAACCTCCACCACAGCAACCGCACCAAGTATCGACTAAGTGACATTGATGGACTGTACACCAAGATGGTACGCGATGGTTGGGTGGCGTTGCGCTTTACGTCGCCCAGTCACATGATTTTGTTGCACTTCCAGTACTCGCCAAAGTGTATGAAATTCGAGTTAGAATTCATGCAGCCGCTTAAAAAACTCTTAAAATACAAGATAAAAGATTTGGACAAAACCTTTGACCCAAGAGTCAGTGATTATATGAGTCCCGAGCGCTTTGACAGGTCCACTATGGACGTCGGAGGCTTGAGCACACTTATATTAGAAGATGTCATCGTGCCATCACTGACTGAGTGCATCGGCCAATCTCCCATTTCATACATAAGCTTATCACGCAGTAAGCTTGGCATGTCTCAACAGGAGCCAGACAACTTTTGGGATTGGATGTCTGAGGATACTGTCTGTAATACTCTAACGGTTTTGGAAATGAACTCTATTAGTTTGAAGAAGTTGCCGCTTGAAATTATATTCTTGAAAAAACTGACCACTCTGTCTGTATCCATGAATCAACTGGTATGTTTAATCTATTATTTACCATATGCTATTTTAAGTGAAATAATTACTTCAATTGATTCCACTATTTTGATGTTTGATCTTGTTGCTTTATAAATTGATACATAGGTACTGTGTATAAGAAACTGATTTTGAGTGATATGTGATAAACCTAAATGTATTTAATATTATGTAGGAGTATGATATGTGATATTAGACCAATATATTTATCTTTCATTAGTCTCAATTGCTATTTATTTCCCTAGATAATATTATAACATGTAAATAAATTCATATATAGGTATATACTATAAATGAATTAATAATAATTAACATTATATATTATTTGTATTTATTAATTAATAGGTATATAAAATATTATTTACTAGAACAAATGTTCTTCGAATCATTATTGAGTGATGCGGAAAGTTATAGATGATAGTAGTTACAGTAGTTATAGTAGTGATAAAGGATGTTTATAAAATAAATTTCATTACTCTAAATTTGTCTTTAAAAATAATATATTTTTAGTATAAGGTGGTTCTGTCTTTAATAGTTTTCACTTTTTATGCATACCTACATCCAAATATAAGTACCTATTTATTATTAATTATTAGTTGAATTTAATTTGTTAAGCTATTTTTTATTTTTCTCAGTAGTATAAAATATAAACATTGATGTTTTATATATAGTTGTTATCTAGATGGGTGGTAGATGATTAAAATTCTTCTGTATTATTTTTTTAAATTTAAAAAATATATATTTTATGTAGATATAGAATAAAAATACAAATCATACAATTTATTGTGTACTGTTTTCTGAATTGTATTCACTAATTTCATATTTCTTGTTGGTTCTCTTTTTTATAAAAGCAACACTATCCCATCTGATTATTTAAATTGATGATATTTTTAATGTTTATTTTAGATCTGCATTTTTGATATCTTAAACTATTGGAGATTAAATCAACAACACAGTATTGTTTTTGATGACAACTTAATAAACTTTTTAAACACATAAATGTTAATATTTTCATAATTTTTAAACCTTAAATTGAAATGTCCAAAGTATCTATTATGCATTAATAGAAAATAAATTGTACTGCAATAATATTGTTAAAATAACATTTTTTTAATTCTTTTTTTCAGATATTTATACCACATTATATAGGAGAGCTCAAGAAACTTCAAAACTTTTTCATTGATAACAATAAATTAAGATATCTACCGGAGTGTTTACAAACTAGAGTATTTAAACATATCAACTATGCCAATAATGAATTCAAAGAATTCAATGATTCATTAGAAGAAGCGAAGGAATCTCAGGTATTATTAAATCCTAAAAATAATTTACCGATTAAGAAACCATTTAATGAGATGAATGATCCACTTATGTCAAAAAAAAAAGTTGTTTGCTTTAAATTAAGTAATATATCATTTTTTTCTTTGATTAATAGCGGTGTAAAGTTTAAGAGACGAGATTTATCCCTTGCTGTGATTAAGAATTTTGATTTTGTTTTTCGTTGTAATGCTTGTCATAATTTGATGATACCTGATACAGATTATCTTTACGCAGCTTACTTTGTAAGATCACTTTTTTTTATTCAGAACCAGGTGATGATAAATTGGCAATATTTTAATTGTCAAATATGCTGTATTAATTATAACGAGGGTATGTTTAAAAATTTATATGCTTAAAACTATTAAAAATATATCTTAGGTGGCAGTTAGTACTTAATTCGTTAAAAAAATTGGTGTTAAAATTCAAATTTTGAGTATGTACTTATTATACATTATTATACTCATATATTTGTATAAAAATATTATTGATACTTATTATTAATAAAATAAATTAAATAAAGCCAAAAGTTTATAAGTAGAGTGGATTTGTTTACATTTTCATATTTTTATTGATAGTATATATAGTATACTTTATTAGCACACTTTATTTCATTTTAATCATAAAATCGATAAAAAATAATATTTGAAAAATAATGATGAAAATAAAAGGTCTAGTTCTTAATGATTTAAAGCAGGGGTCGGCAACCTGCGGCCCGCGAAGCAATTTTTTATGGCCCGCATAAATGTGGTTAATTTTTGTGTTTTATTTTTGTTCAATTATTTTGTTCATATAATTTTCAATGTTATTTAATTCATTTTTCTTTATAAATAAAATATAATTTAATAGTTAATGCTTATACTATACTAGCTGAATAACCCGGCTTCGCCCGTGTGCAGTATAACTTTTTATTTTATCAGTTTTTTTCATTTTTACCCCTTTTACCCCTTTTAACTCCGGTAGGTGTCGAATTTAGGAAAATCCTTTCCCATGGGGTCTCAACTATATAAAACGAAACTGCTGACCAAATTTCATACTCAAAGCTCCAGCAGTTCCAGCCAGGCGAATTTACCTAGGGAGATGTATATAAATAAATCTACAAACTTATTTTTCAAAATTCAACCCTTAAAAGAAGGGGTAAACTTTTCACGGGCTAGATTTTGAGATGCAACGATCAGCGAGTAATTTGATGAATAGATTATTATGTCATCAAAAAACCCGACGATCTTTACCAAAAACGAATTGATTTTGCAATATCATATTATTACATAACTTTTATCGAAATTGCGTGCGTGCGCGCACCATTCTTCTTTCAATCATAGACGCCATCGCGGTCGTCGCCACGCACTTACAATAAGTCTGTTATTTTTTATACTGCAAAATTCACTGAAAATATATGGCAAAACAACGTTTGCCGGGTCAGCTATATATATATAGATAGTTATATAGTCGGTTTAATCTATAAAATTATTATTATTATCGAAAAATTAACTAATAAACAGCAGGCCCAGAAATCGCATTAATTTACAAATTTACAATTTTTTATTCAATTTAATTTTTTCTAGTAAAATTTTTATTTTTCTACTCACATTTCCATGTAAAATAATCAAATATAATAGCAATACAATACATTTAATTATTAGTATTATATCATGTGTAAAATTTTTTTGATTAATGTGGTCCTTGATGAACAATTGAAAAAAAATATGGCCCGCATGGTTAAAAAGGTTGCCGATCCCTTAAGGAATGTAATTGCAATCTTGAAGATGGTTGGGAATTATTTTACTTGTATTATATTAACTTATAATTAAAAATCTAGTCACAAACCAGATCTTGTTTTTAAAATTTGCTCTTTAAATTTTGTTTAAATTTGAGAGATATCTAAAAATTATAATTTGTTAAGTTGATAAATCTAAAAATAAATAAACTTTTTTCAAATAATTATTAGGGTTGATTCATTTAATAATTTAATAACAAAATAATTAATATGAAAAATTATTTATTTATTAAAATTTAAAATATCTTTAATAATGAAAAAACAAAATAATAATATATTTATTTTATTTTTAATTTTTATAATAATTTAACTTGGAAAAATGTTTTCATTTTTTTATTATTATCAGGATTCAGGACCAAAAAGTCATCTAAATAAATAATAAACTCTTAAAAATGTTGTAAGTAATATTAGTCCTAAAAAAACATAAAAAAACACTCAAATTTATCATTGAAAATTTGTCAGAAATTTAAATTTCTATGGTACTGTGCTATGCTTAAATGTATTTTGTGTAGCTAAAAAAATAAAAAAGGATAAAGATTTGAATCTCAAACTTAAATTATAACAGACCAACTATTAATATCCTCATTCCTCATATGCTATTAATATTCTACTATACTTTAGTTTATGTCGTAACACGATACTTTAGCTATTAAGATATTAAACTTTTAATGTTTATTTGTCTAAGTTTATGAATATGATTGTTGTATTCAAAAGAATTAAATTTAGTATATTATGCTATTATTAATTTGTAACATTTAAATTTAGTATTGAACTATTTAACTTCCCTCAAAACTATATTATACATATATTTTAGTTTTAAATTGATAGAAACAGAGACCATTATGTCTATTAGATAGGTACTTTTTTGTTTTTAATTGTGTGTGATGAATTGTAAATTTACTCATTATATTTATATACAAATAATGATGGAGCCAACTACTCTTATTTGTATTTTCTTGGCTTGTCATTGTCGCTATTTCTCTATCTACATATAATTCCATGTATTATGTTATTTTATACTAGAAGTGAATTTCAATAATATATTGCTAATGACTAGAGACCGGATTTGTATGTTTTTGCATATTTTTTCCTTTTCACTTTTTTAAATTTTTGTTTATAATCTTTACGAATCATAATAATTAGAATTCATTGCTAAATTTTTATTTTATATATTTTTGCATCTTTGACAGTAAATGCATATTTGACTATAAATGCATATTCCTTGCATATTTCAATGAATGCACTGTCACAAAGAAAATTTCGATCAGTAGAACGTCGAAGTAGCAACTCGGTTATAGCTATCTTAATTTAAAATACCTATCATTGCTCCGGGTGTCGTCGGTATGAGGGCGCTCTTGAATTTATGAAATATCAAAAAGCCTTAGTATAGGGCGCTGCATTTTTACTAGCCCCGGGCGTCAAATGTCCTAGATCCGGCACTGTATATACAACATATATATTAGAAATGGTGAATGAGAAGAAAAAATAAACATTATTCTTGTACCTAAAGGGGCAATATTAAAAACAAAATTAAATGTTATTTTCTCCAAAAACAAAGGCCTAAAAGTATTATGTCAAGTTAACAAAGTATTATTAGGGGAAGCTAGATGAAAACTATCAAAATCCAATGATTTTTAAATGCTCTTTTAAATTTTCCCCAATAACTTCAGTAGATTTTGAACGATTATTTTCGATATACAAACATTTATTAACAGATAGACGGTACAATTTTACCAAAGAAAAACTTGAAGATCATATAATAATTAATTTTAACAATAAAGAATAAAAACACATTTTGAGTTGTATATTTTATTTTATTTTTAAACAGAAATAGTTATGTATTTATTAATATGTGTTTTTATTTACACATTTATATTTTTTCATACTAAATACAATTTTTAATTTTTTTATTGCATATTTTAATTATTTTTATTGCATATTATATGGCATATATTGATACTTTTTAGTGCTTACAAATCCGGGCTCTACTAATGACTATTTAATAATTATACTTAATAGTTAATTATAAATATTATGGTATGATCGAAAAAAAATGGGTTTATCTATATGAACTCCATGTACTCATTCTTTATATAAATGTATACAGGCTGTACTCAACTTTAACGCAACAAGCAAAAATGGTTGAATTATTAAAAAATTAAAGTGCCATAATCTTTACAAATATTTATTTAAAAATTGTAACATTTTTTTTCCTGTAATTGTTTTTGCACTGTGTTTTTAAAAAGAAATTTGTATTATAAAATGTATAAGGTTTATCCATTTTATTGTTTTATTTGTAGCTTAACTAAGATTAGTTTGACTGATTCACAGTTAAAATATTATATAACTATAAATTAACAATTATTGTTTACAAAATATACCTATCTATTTAGTATTATATTTTTTAAATTAATTTCATTATAATCCTGAATTATGATGGTAATAAACATTGGAAAGCTATTAATTATTATTACTTTAATCGTAAAATTCCATTTCATAAGAACTATAATGTTTTTAGCTTATGAAAACAAATAATACAGAGATACCATTGAATGTAAATAAAAAGGTTAATTACGGTTAGGTACTTAATATTATTAAAATATTTAAATTAACTTAATTTTTCATGGTTATTTATCATGGTGAACAAGTTACCATAAAAGGATGTTATTAATTTAAACCTGAGCCAATGACACACCCTACTACAGGAAACTGACATTTGATGTGATATTGGATTAGTTGAAAGTTGATGTGTGAATAATATGAACAAATATCCCTTTATAATATCAGTCAATCTGTGATAAGAAAAATATCATACTATGATAAATATTGTAACATAGAAATTTGAATTAAATAATTTATATTTGCCTGGTTGTAGAAATGATTTCAGTAGTTTATTGAATGTTACTCACCTATCATAATTGAAAGTAATTATATTTGAAACTAAATTTAAATTATCTCGATACATATAAACATTTAGAGTTTAAATTAAATTCTTCTTGTCTTGATAATTAAAAATAAATATTATTTAATAATAACTTTTCAATACATTTTTATGATTTTAATTCAAATTTTTTAAATTTGTGTAAATTATATCTTATAATTATTTGTCATTAGTAAGAAATAACAATTTATCTGAGGTCTAATGGTCTGATAGGTCTGATAGTCTAACCATATTATAGATTTGTAATAAATTGGAATTTGATTAAGTTATTTATTAATGTAATATTTAAACTTCTAATTATTAGGGTATAAACACTATAAACTTAACATCTAAATATTTATGGTTCAATTTTGTGAATACATTAAATCACTTTTTAATATTTTAAAGTCAATCAACACCTAACTTATTAATTATAATGCATTTAATGAATAAAAATAAAAATTGGCACTTAAAATGTGTAGTTATTTAAATATTTAATAGGTACTATCAAAGTATAACTTTGTATATATGTATAAATATTTATTCATAGTATTCTTCAAATACATTTTGTTTAAAAAGAAATTCTTGATATGTTAATAATTTGTTATTAATTAAATCATAAATAATTTAGAAATTCTTATTTAACTGATCAAAGTACGCATTTACTGAAACAATTAAATAAATAAGTAAGTTTGTTATTTAACAATTTTATTTTTGATTACAAGTCTACAAAGTTAATTAATTCACATAATAGTATATCAATTATTAAACTATCATATACATTATCAGTGAATTATATCGCCATGTAATATTGACTAGTGTGTAAAATTTGACACGAATGAAATATTATATGCGACCTAAGGTGAATTTTCCTTTGTGTCTCTCGGTAAAAATTTTAGCAGTGCTTAACACAGTAATACCTACAAATAAATTTACATTTAATTAGAAATAAATAATAACCAGACAAATTAGCATCCTTAAAAAGAATCATTTTGCCGTACTAACGACTTGATGACGAATTTTTATTTATTTTTTCTCGGATAAATAATTCGTTTCAATTATTCGCATAATTAGACATCACAGATTTTAAATTTTAAGATTTTTATTTTTGTTCTGAATACACACACACATATTATATGTTATAACAAAATAGACATATTATACAGTGTTTTATAATATCTATGGCTTTAAAGTATTACGATTTTAAAACCAATTGGTTTTTATTCCATCATTATCGAGTTTGGCATCCATGGGTTACCCATTAGTGGTCCGAAACGTCGAAACGTTCCCCCACCGATTCTTTTCCGCACTCCGACACTCGTCCGAGACACATTCTGTCTGTCTTCAGTCACGTATTTTGTGGGGCATTGCCGACTTGCCATTATCATTAACCAATCAAGGACGTCCGTTGCTGAGCCAGGTAGGTGCAAAAATTATTATTATTATTATTATTATAGTGTTTTAGCGCATATCAAATCGTGTTTAGAGTTGTGATTTTATTAAACGCGTTATCACTGATCGTTATAACTGCAGTCGAAACTCGAATTCTTTTACTAAAAAATTCTTAATTCTCTTGATTGTCTGATTTTCATTAATTATTTCACGAAATAAATCTCGGTCGATGCGTTTGCGAAGTTGAATCAATCCGATTGATTTTGTTGTTCGATGTTCGAACCTTGGACTGTTGCGATAACATTGAGTATGTGCTTCGTTGAAAGTGTTGTGGGTTTCTTAAATATTTTTCATTTTCATTATGGCTAGTGTCTAAATGATAATCAGTTTATGGCGGAAACGACGCACTTTGTATCGAGCAGTAAGTCAAGTATATCAAATGTCGAAAGGTGAAAGAGGTGAAAACATTCGTCTAAATTAATATTGTTCTAATAACATCTTATCGCGCTGATAAAATTTTATAACTAATGAGTAAAAACGATTTACGTATGTAGGTTTTGTTCATTATTGAATTTTGTTTCTTATTTCATTTGCACATCGTATACAGTTGTTACTAGTCTGTCTATGCTTTGGACATTGAGAATACAAACATTATTTCTAATCCGTAAGTTATATTTTTTATTATTTATCAATTTAGTTACTTACATTGTGTACCATATTACTTGACTGAATTTGCCATTTGTACGATTCAAGAATGTAGGCAAATTATATAAATTATGTGTTACCACCGTTTCCAATGTCTCATGTGATCTTCTGTTGTTCATTGGTGCTGTTAGCAATAATCTGTTAGTTCAGTGGAGTTATTAGTGTACCTATTTTTGAAAATTATTTATAGGCTTAGAAAAAAACCAAAAGAATATATATATACCTAATCAACATAAATATATTTATCATATTAACTTTATTAAATAGTAATTTATCTGTAAGATTGTTACATTAAAAAATATATCTAAGACTGAAAAATGCTGTTATATTAAAAAGGTTATAAGCCCAGTGGCCAATTAAGTTTGGGATCATTTCCAAATGGGGGTATGGTTTACTTTTATTATCAGTACGATAAACAAATTGTGTAATTGTTATGTATATTATTTTTTAAGTTTAAGTAAAATTTCTGCAATAGTAAGAGTTTTTTATAGTTTGCAATTAACAGCAGATAGTTGAAAAATGTGGACCAGAATGAATATGGTCTATATTCGGGCCTCTAGTAGATCTCAAACAATGACGCCAATAAGTTTAAAAGTAACGTAAAAGTCATGTGTATTTTATTGAATTATCTATTTTATTGATGATTACTTAAGTCCAGTTTTAAATATATATTCTTTAAATAATATTGATTTATGTATCAAAAAAACATGAAATATTAACCAAATCGCTCTTAAATTTTTAAGATTTGTACAAAAATATACTCTTATTCAAAGTATATGCATTTATACACAAATATTTTTTTAAATAACTTTTATATTTCTAATTTTAAAATTAAATAGGACATGTTCATACAAAAATCTTTTTAAATTATGTACCTATAGTATTGTAATACAATTTATAATTTGAATAAGGAACTATTCATACTATTTTTTTCATAAAATAGTAGATTTATTGATATTACAGCTATAAAACATTAGAAAAATAAATAAATTGTCATATTATGCATACCAATAGGGTTGATAAATATTAGGTTATGATATTTTCAATTAAAATGTATATAATACAAATATGGTCTCAAATTTAAAAAACTCAATCTACCAACATCAATCACCCTTCACCTGTATCTCAACCGAGTCTTGTACTCATACTTTTTAATTTTGACATTAATCAAATCAAATTAAAGTATAATATTTTTAAATTATATTTATATTTAAAGAAATTTTTTTGGAAATTAAAAAAAAAAACAAGTTTTTAACTTTAAAAATAATTATATTTATTGAAAAATTAAATTTCCCATTGGTACAATTTATTTGATTATATTTAAAACAAATTATGTAAATAATTTTTATCATTTATTTTATAAGATTATATTTTTAAGCACAAATTATTTAAATAAAATTTTCTACAAAATATGAAATATTCTTCAAAACCTATGCTGTTATCTTTAAAATATGCATTTATATACATTATAATTATATTTTTTCGCCAAATAAATTGTCGATATTTTTTATTTTTTTTTCTATTAAACTGCATATTCTCAGTAAAAATATGAAAATACATGTAAATTTGGACTCAATGATACTTAATTATATTTAAATACATTAAAATATCTTGAATAATGATAACAATTTTCAGTTTCAACAATACATATATTGATTCAAATTAAGGGTTTGCTAAAGTCTAAGTATAATATATAATAATAATAATAACAACAAAATTAAACTAGATGAACAACTTACTAACAATGAATACATATTATTAATTGTTTTCAAATTATTTACAATAGACATCTGAACTTAATTGCATATTAGATATATAGTTCACTTGTACTTATTCATAATACATTTTTAGAAAAATTAAGATATTTGTAATTATTTTTATTGATTAAAGATTTATTGTTTCTATGGAATAGTTAAATGTAAATGTAATAAAATTGTTTAAAAATAAAATATCTACTACACCATGATGCTGTAAAAGAGAATATATTATGATATATTTTACTTTTAATAGGTAGTTAAGTCAACTTTACATAAACTTTTCTGGAAAATATTGGAAAATATTCTTAGACAAAAATCATAGTATACTATACTGTGAACTAAACATTTTAAATCACGATTTAAAATTTGTGTATTTCACATATTACAAATTACAATAAGTTATTTAGCATAGCTCAGCAAAATTTCAATTTGAAGGAACTAGATTGTTATTTTTACAACATTTTTTTTAAATTTCTTAATTCAATTACTTTACATATTTGATATAAATCATATTTCACTGATTTGAATATATTGATATGGTTTTATTTGTTTATACAAAATAGTACTATATTATCCAACGATATTATTTTTATAATATTATTGATTTAAAAAAAATATATGTACTAAAATCTTATATTTTATTAAAAAATAATCTTTTAATTTTTAAATTAATTTCATACTGTGATAAACTAAAAAGTTCTTAAAATTGTCAATACATTGTATCCCAGAAGAAGGGACCAATAATATTTTGCCACAATAATATATTATAATAGCACATTTTTTGTGTCTGGTTGAGGTACAAAGGTATAATGTGCCAACTGAAACAGTTGAACTTTAAAATATACCTATTACTGTAATCAATATAGATTATAGCTACATAAAGATAATAAAAATTATTAATAATACCCAATAATATAATTAGTACCAAGTGTTTTAATTTCTTTTATTACTATTACTGTAGTTTATATCATTGCAATTTATCTATTTTCTATTTAGTGCTTGCCGGAGCCATATGCTAATAATAATAATAATAATATAATAGCATTTATGTTTGATATGTAGCTATTGTTGACCCCATTTCATGTAGATAAATATTAATGAATAGATAATTTAAGAAAACCAGCGTGCCATAATTTGTTGCTTCTTGTATAATTTTTAGTCAGTTTTTACAATTTTTAGAAAAACTTTAGTGAATTTTAAAAATGACCAGTATGCATCGACTAGACATGATTTTCTACCAGAAACACATATTGAAGTTGAAAACCAGACCATTTCTTCTGGTCGAAATTGTTTTCACAAGCACAAAAAAAAAAAAAAATCAAAGATAGAATCAATAGATTTTTTGTTTCATTCAGAATCTAAAATGTAACAAATTTTGTTTGAATATTAAATGAAAAAAAAAATGTTTGGTTAAAAAAAAAGACTAGTGATAGAACCCACTAAAATAAAACACACACATATCCACGCCTACGCACATTTATTGGGTATAGGTACATCGTGACACGTATGGAATTCATTAGGGACATAACATTGTACATTGTTTAGAAATTTTTTTGACGACGAGTTTGATCTCATGTTTATTACTTTCTCAGGAGTAACGATAAAAGGGAATAGAAGACGGGTGCCATTTGCTGTCTAGTCGTGGTCAAGTTACTATTCTGATTGTCGTACATTAATCCTAATATCGTTGCTGAAGATGGAAATGATCAAATCTCCTTTAGAAGAAGCTGTAGGAACTGACGCTGCCGAAGATACTGTACAGCAGTATATGCAGGCTCCGAGTCACTCTGATGCACATACTGTACGCTGGACCAGTGAGTGCATTTTTAAATTTGTACTAAAGAAGTATAGATAACTGATTGTTTAGTTTTAATGTGTTCATTGTAAAATGTAGAAGATGGGGTAGGCCGTTGGGGCACATTATCGTTACACTCAAAACAGTATAAATGCCTTGTGTTTAAACTAAAATTCGTAAATTAAATATTCCGTAATACGTAAAACGACTACAATTAATATGTAAATAATTTTATATTTTTATTTACAGTGGATGGAGTACATCAATTTTCTAAGAACTTAATGAAATGCGAATCAGAAAATACAGAAAATTTGAAGAAAGCTTTTGAAAATCTGTCATTTAAGAATCCTGGTTTTTACTTAATGTTATTTAATGAGATGAAAGAAAGAGAACTGGAAACCAATGATCCTCAAAAATTAATAGAAAAAAGTACTTCAACATCTAATCAATATAAAAAAATTCACCAAGGTTTGATATTGGTTAAAAGTGATAACATATCAGTTCTTGAAGAGTATCAGAAAATTATAAAGTCTATGCTTATCGAAACAGTAAATAATCAAACTTGCATTATGGAAGCAATGAAAATCTGTACATTGATAGAGAACAAGCCATTCTTAACAACTATTGCCAAGTTAGATGAAACTTTATTCATTAATTTTTTTCAACATGATTTTAACATACGATTTTAGTGCTAATATATATGTTGATGAATTTTTCAGTTCTTGTCAAGATCTCATTCGACAAGTCAAAAGCCGGTACAGTAGTTCGGAGTTTTTTGGACACATAACCACAGATATAGAACGTGATGAATCGTTGGATATCTCAAGTGCCCCAATACTACTCAAGCCTATAGTGTGGAAAAATCTAAGGAACAAATATTTGAATCCCCTTTGTGACCTTTCTGATTATGACTGTAAGAACATATTGCAAAAAAGCAAAGTTTCCATTTAAATCGAATATGAATTTTAATTATGTGTGATTTGAATTACAGGGAAATGTTTTAACGACAAGCATCTTGAATTAGTCAAAGAAGCTCACAGTAATTCTACTTTGGCGAATCCTAACATTGTTACCCAAGAAATGTATGGGGTATTTTCTAAGTGGCTTGAAATCTACCATCTATCAAAATACACATGGTTTTTCAATAAACTTAGCTATCTCGAAATTATTCTGATTGACGAGAAAAATATAGAAGAAGTTATAGCTAAGGTGAAGAAAAATAACATGATTGAAAGTGATATTAAATTTGGTGTACAGAAGAATATATGCTACAGAATAAAGGCATTGAAACATAGATCAGTAAAATTTGATAACATACTATTGGTAATAATGAACATAATTATTTTTAAATTTAAATTTAAAATTGGCTATTACAGTTATATTGTTTATATTTTAGAAGTTTAAATCGAGGGTTTCACCATTGGATTTGTCCAACATTATAGTATACATGCAAGAAATACTTCAATATCCTTTGCCAAATAAGTATTGTGTTTTTGGCATGGATCTACAAAATACTATCGTGCATATTATGGAGTTATATTATAGAGTACTCATGAAAGAATTAAATTCAATTGGGCATCTCATTTCCAATTCCTTAATTGGAAATTCGATTAAAAAGTTCATGGAATGTATTGCACTTATTACTGGAAATCATGCATTCGTGGAATACCATATCTCCAAAATATCAATAATTAGAAACGGATTAATGGATAAGATCCGCCGAATGCCCAAGGACTTTTATTAAATAAAAATGTATTAATAAGATTATGTCTATTTAATAATTTGACATTTATTATTACAGTTTTTGTTTTTAATGAGTAGTTTATTTTGAAAAATCAAATGTTTGTTACATATACATGGTACAGAAAATGGTAAATTTAATTAATTGAAAATAATTTAAAATAACTATTCTTATTCTACTTTTTCAATACATTTTTCTTAAAAATTAATGTGTTTGTATTTATTTACTGGATTTCAATGAAATATGAAAAATAATTAATCAAGAAAACATTTTTAAAGCAATTTATTTATAGTTGGTTGATTATTACTCATTTCACTATTTTATTTGTTATATTTTAACTTTAACATTACGACAATTTTGGGTGTAGGAAATTATCCAAAAAGCAACAATGTTGTGAATCTCCTCATTTTGGTCTTAATTTCTTTTTGTCAATAGGAAAAAAAAATTCTGATCAAGACTTCTATAACGTTGGTTAGCGTTTGCTGATTTTTTTATTGGGAAAAACGTCATTCAACCATTTGGTAAGTATGAGCCACTGTATGTATACTGTATATGTATCTCATCTTTACACTCCCGATCTACATCTATTTGATTGGACGGCCACATTGTACAGCTGAGAAGAAGTAGCATGTTGTGTCAACAGATAACTCAAGTAGTATATTATTTATATATATTTTATACTCAATACTCATATTACTTTACATTATTATTGATTGCGGAACAATTATTTAAAAAATATTCCTTAATAGTACAAAGTAGGTGCGTAGGTATGTTCTGCTCTTTTTTTCTGAGAAAGTAATCCAAAAGATAAATACTCACTTGTTATAAATTGTAATGTGGATGAATTAAACTGATCAACTACATTTACATAATTGACATCATTGTTACATTACTTTAGATTTATAATAAAATGATTAAAATTTAGCTATAAAATAAATTGTATCTAAGTAAAATAAATCTCTATCATTCATTTCACAAGTAACTAACTTGTGATTGAACTATGTTTATAATGTGTTTCACCTTCTATAACAATAACATTATTTAATTCACAGCTCATCATTACTTCACTACCAAACTTGTTAATATCTATTTACAGAAATCAATAATAAAAGCATTCCATAAATAATCCCTAGATAAATGTATCTAACCACTAACTTTTATAGGTAAACAATAAATTATAAATACAATTTTGTGATTCATATTTACAAAATAGGTAACAAAAAAGTGATAGATTGAAAATATTAAGCCATGAATTTCCATTTGTTAGTGTATAAAAATAATCCACAAATTAGTGTATAAAAACATGCTTAAACTGTAACTAACTTATATTGTTTAAAATGCAATGCATTAGGTAACAAATATTAAAATTCTTAAGTGTAAAATAAACCAATTACTTCTTCACTTGTCTGTATCAATATCACTGGTAGTTTGAACTATAGTCGATTCTTTAGCTTTATTTAATATATATATATATATATATATATATATATATATATATATATATATATATATATATATATATGTGATATGTAAATATTATAGTTTGAAAATACTACTTGAATACGACTTCACGTGTACCGGTGGTCTCTGTATAGTAGTATCATATAGCCGCCAAGTATCGTTTTTACTGTTCTTGCTTCGGTCGGCATGTCGACATCAAAACGTTTATCCTATAACGCGAACTATGAACACGTGTGTTTCACTAAACAGAAAAACACAGCTACGTTATTCCTACACTCGAAACTCTACAACTATAATAGTGTGCAAATACAACGCGGTCGAGTCGATACCGCGCGCACGAGTGGTTAATACTCGAGATTACCGTATTTCAATTGTTATTATGTAGATGTAGATATAATATTATATATGTGTTATTATTTCTGATTTCGTTAAATTGATTAACAATATTGTATAAGTTGCTTTCGGCAGCGCACAATCAGTAGTTTTTATTTTACTAATCTCAAACGTTCATTTATCTCGGTACGATTTTTCTAATTATTACAAAATCGAAGCCTTGGCTACGATGACCTGCCTGTGTAGTTGAATTTACCAAGACTCTGTTCGAAAACAGTAAATTTACGTAATCGAACGGATTTAAATGTAGAATATTTGTCACACGTAATTATGTTGGATATTTTCTATAAGGAAAAAGCAACTGAAAGAATGAAAAAAAAAAGCAAGTATAAAAAGCAAATATGCACAAGAACAGTTTCATAAAAAATAATACCTATACGAAAACTCTGTAAAATGTATGTTTACATTTATATACGCTTACAGTAATTAGGGTTAGTATTGTTATGTTAATGTTTTGTATTGTTTCAAAGAAACACGTTATTGTCTGTTTTTCAAAATATTTTTTATTAGTTCACGTTTCGTCCTCTACCTTGTACTTTCGCTTCTCTTGTGCGTTAAGTGTATTTTTATTGTTACGTAAAAAGTAAACTGTAACGCGCTATGTAGTGAAAATACATAGATTACAATATACATACATTATTAATTAATAAATACATACATTTGTTTCAATATTAGAATTTTTTTTTATCGACATTTCAAAACAAACAATCAAATCGATAAAAATACAAACTTTGTTATTATGACCGTCTATGTTGGGTACACGATGCCGAAAACATAGTGATATATAAAATTTTGTTATCTGACGATACTACAAAGCCGAGATTTTTATTAAGTTTACAAAGGTTTTTTCTGTTTATTTTTACTTGCGTTTTATTTTTTTCAATTGCTTTTTATTTCTAAACTCATACTATCATTACGAACACGATACACCTCATTGAGTACTTACCTTGTTCTTTAAAAATATAAAATAAACTGATAAAAATATTAAGTGTGCAGAAAAAACTGTTGGGTTCAAATTTTCCGATTTTCGAATTATGAACAAGTAGTTGAAAATAAAATTACACTAATTTTGTAAAAACAACAAAAATATTAAATGTTAAAAACCGGGATCATAAATTCTAAAATATCTAAACAGTAATAATTAAGGTCAATTATACAATGAAGACTAAATAATTATATACGCAACCATAAACAATCACAACATGAATGATTACTATAGGTACTCGGAACACTGTTATACACTTCAAAATATTTTACCGTTAAACTAGTAGTCTCAAGTATTTTCATGATAGTAAAATTATTATTAATAATCAAAATGAAGAACAATCGTCTACGTGAGTCTAATAAATCGCTCATGACAACAATATTTCACGTGTGTCGGTTTAATTAGTTTTAAATCCTTTAAGTTATTCAAATTAATTGTTTTTCAACATGATTATTCGAATAATTTTGAAACTTTATTATTCTTAATTTTCTATTATTTTACTTTTAAATTTGTTTATTTTTTTGTCATTGGCGTACATTGGGTGTGAATTTAGAAGGCGCTAGAATAATTTATGGTTAACAGATTCCCACTGTACTACAATAAACTACATTATAATAATTTTAAATTTCTATACAAATATAATAACATACAGACACAATTTAAACTTAACAAATTAAGTATACTTTTATTATAATATGTAATTTATCATAATTTACTATATATTATAGTAATATATATTACTAATTAATATTAAATAAGATTTAATTTTCTATTTGATATTGCAAATTCATGACTGATTGTTATTTTATATTAAAAAAAAATATATTTAATAACAAAAATGTATGATTTATATAATAACGCTATTTTGTTTATCTCTTTTTTCTAAGAAATTAGAAAAAAAAATAAAATGTCATATACAATAATATAAGTGTGACTTCATAGTTCATATTACTATGTAGAAATAAAATAAAAGTATTATTAAATTTAAAAAATTGATGAATATTAGACCATTTTTCTCGTCGAAATCGGGACGACGTACATAGAAAAAAAAGCGTACAAATAACTTTGTGTTAAACTTTCATGCTTTTTTGAATAATCAAGAATTATTTTAACTGACATCACGTGAAAAAAAATCGTCGAATAAATAGTTCGAAATTGCGTCACTGAAAAAAACAAAAAATTCACAAAACCGTACGCTTTGAGGCTCCCGGGGTTCCGGACCCTTTTAATCTTCCTGGTTAATCATTTTAAATTAATTATTTAATTTGTTATCGATATTTATTGTAATA
This sequence comes from Drepanosiphum platanoidis, assembly GCA_948098885.1. Classification (NCBI taxonomy): domain Eukaryota; kingdom Metazoa; phylum Arthropoda; class Insecta; order Hemiptera; family Aphididae; genus Drepanosiphum; species Drepanosiphum platanoidis. Next base: position 9,113,204 of record OX402542.1, on the reverse strand, counting down.
AAGATTTATCTTGTTAATCGTAATATATATAGGTATGATTATTTATTCGGTGCGCGATACGATTTTTCAAATATACATTGTATATATATTTTAATAAGAAAAACTCAAATTGAGTGTTGGACGTTGCGAATTCAAATTTGTAGTTGATTTGTATTTGTCTGCATTTGCCGTAATTAGAATTTATTTATTTACATATAGACAGACAGGTTCTAAGCGGATTTCTCTAGGGAACAGTTACCTAATATGTGAAATTTGATGATGTTACAAATTGGACGTTTTAAATTAAGGTGGTCACAGCATGATATTTTTAAGGAGTAATGTTTAGGTAATTCATATGACATGTGTCACACATGGGCTGTGTGAGAATAATAAATGAACATTAGTGAGAATTAAGTTTTTAATATTATTACCGCAACCGTTGTTTTTTGGAACTCTACCTCTTGCATGAATCGTTTATTCCGGATTCGACAGTATAATAAATGTACCAGTGCTTAGGTCTACGTAAGAACACCGATTTTATACTTAGTTTTATAACTCGTATAAAATAATTATAATGACAAAAAAGTCGAAAAAACGGAATTGCAAAATCTGAGCCAATTGGATTTCATTTGGTTTGGTTTCTGACGATAAATTAAAATAATCAGTAACAAATATGTTTAAGTTATATACTCGTATATATATACTTTTTTTCAAATTTGGAAATTAGTGATATTGACTTTTAGAGCCCATCAAGCAGATATCAAATTTTGTGAGATTTTATGATTCATTTATTGTATAAGTACGTATATTATCTGAATTTAAATTTTTAAAAAAGTTAAATTTTAACAAAATATTTTGAACAAAATTTATAGTTGGTTATGACTCACTGGAAATATTTCTTGATTACCAGCGATTCAATCCACCATTGGTGTCGTCATGTCTTAAGTACTTATATGTTTGTAATTTATTTTATTGAATTTAAAAATGCCAATGGTGTTTGTGTATTTTTAATAATTGATTGGAATAGGTCAAAGATTTGTATTTAGAAGTGGGATGGCTGATTCATAGTTTTACTGCATTGGCTATTGAAAAATCTGTGGGCGTAACTGATCACAACAGTATTTATTAAGGTATGTGTATACATTAAAACAACTATAAATTTATAGGCATACGGTAAATGGTGGCTTATTGTGTAGAGTTATGTTTATTTATTTATTATATTTATTATTATTATTATTTATCATTCTATGATCTAAAATAATAATTTATAAGTATGGTTAAAATTCTTAGAAACTTGCATTTTATTTTGTTTCTATAAACGAAGTACACAGTTTGATATATTCCAAAAAATAGCACAACTGCAGTTTATGTGTCACGTAGTTTTTGTAATTTATTAATTTCTAAAAGCTTAAAAAATTTCTAAAAACACACAATGGTATATGATTATTTGTTATTTGTATTGGAGTGTAGAAAATTCATAAATAATATTTTCAATGTTATTATTAATTATTTATCGACACTATTCTTAAGTTCATTAAAATATCAAATGCCAGCCTTCTACCACATTTAATTAAATATACTTATACAGCCGTACGGGTTCCCAAGGAGTTGAGGAATATGAGTAAAATGCATTAATATCGGATATAATATATATTTATAAACATGTAACTAATAATAGTTTATAATTTTTTTTCATATTTAATAGGTAGATACATTTTTTTGTAAGTGAAACGGTTTTGGTCTTGTTTTTTATTTTTTGTGAATATTATTTGGATTCGAGTAAACAAAATATTTTAGCTTCTACAACTTTCGAGCCCTGTGTCGACTTATACATATGTTGAAATTGAAATTTCATTGACATTCCGCCGATTCTTAGTAAACATGTCATCATCGTACGACAAGATAAAAATTTTTTTTATCACGAGGGCCCAATGTAATCGTTATTATAGATAATATATTTGTACTGATTGATTTATTAGGAAAAAAAATTGATTTTTTACAATGTCTTTCACAGTAAAATAATATAGTTATATTGACTATTGAGTTTTTTTTTATTACATTTTTAATCGGTTCATTTGTAACTCTATAATTACACAGTATTTATTTATCGTTTTATAAAGTTCAGATTTTTACTGTTCTCACTCATTCGTTCTCTCTCTCTCTCTCTCTCTTTCTCTCTTTCGATCACGAACACTTGAAAAATATCACAACATCGCATATTGTAATAATACGTATTACTATCTAATACTCGCGCCTAAGTCTATATACGCTCATATCGTGTATTATAGTGTGTTTGCCTCAGACAATATAATATGCACTTAACCCGGCCCATGCGTTCGAATAAAACGAACTACGTTTATCATCGCCATTATAATGCCGTACATAGCGATAAAAGTCCGAAGGTTATCAACGACACACGTTTTCATATAAAAAAAAAAATTGAAAGAAAAATAGAAAAACTGCGCACAGACTATCATCGAGATGATGTTCTCTACGCGTGCATGTGCTGCACTGCATGGTAAAAATACACGTTCCTACTTATTTTATTTTGCTCGTTGGCCTACGGATTTTTATTATTTCGTATGCTCGTTTTATTATTTGAATTCACTTATTTTTCGCCGTCTTCGGCACCGTCACCAGCGTGGTGAATGAAATGGTTCGATGGCCGATGTCAGAGTTTACAGCGAATTATTTATTTATAAGAACGCGCGCTATTAGAGTCGTGCGATCGGAATTTGTATCTGTGGAATAGCTATTACATACATTTTTTTAAATTTTATTTACAGATATCTTTCTTATCTATTACGTAATGGTTTCGTTGTAATAAACCGTCGCCGTAGGCGCACAGTGGAATCGGACGTTTTGTCGAACGCTTCGCGGAAGATACGAATCAAACAACGGCGTTAAAATTTTAAAATATAATGACTAAAGAATATTTTGTATTATTCACCTAACTCGTAAACGGCATTTAGTTATATGTAAATGTAAATATACATATATAATGTAAATATGTAATAAAAATCCAAATCCAAAATTTAAATTTGTCGGAGTCATTACTCATTACCGCGGAATGTAACGTGTAGCGGTGTACATTTGAATCAGCGTCTTGTGATTTTTAATACACCTACTTAGGTAAAGTTGAAGTTGACATTTTATCATTTAATTAATTTATTAAATAATCGATGATTTATTGAATACATGAGAGATGAAATAACAAATAATTTTCCAAAGTACAAAAAAAAGAATAGATGTGAAACAAACTGCGATAAAATTGATAAGGTAAATTACACAGACTATAATAATTATTACTATGCAGTATACACAATATATATATATATAATATTATATTTACATACTGCGATAATCTTATCCATTACTACCTGTTTTACAAAATATTACGAAATAATAATAAAACTCATTTATAGATACATTTAATTTTCAACTATTGTCAATTGTATTTCTGTGTTGCTCTTAAATTACGTAAACTTACTTTTTAACTATTCTTATAACCTCGAAATCTAGTAATATAATATATATATGGCAGCGTTATCGAAATTTCGATATCATATCGATTAGGTGTTTTAAAAAATATTTTTAAGGGGCTTGGTCGATGATTAAAAGAGTTTGGTACCTTGTAAAATTCGTATTAAATTATATACATGTGATTTAATGATGTGTAGAATATATTCATGCGCAACCAATTTCGATAATATAATTAATCGTTAATACCTACATTTGGACGGTTTTTTTTCACGAAGAACAATCAGTACTTAAGGGATACAATAGGCAATAAATAAACGGAATAAGCAAACAATATGAACAAAAAAATCAAATAAAAATACACAATAACGTGATCTTTTTGAGAAGAGCAACCACCCAAATAGGCGTATAGCACGACACTCAGATTCTCATATTAGGTTTTTAATCATATATTGTAATATACTAATTCAACATAATTTATTAACGTCTTTCCCAACAACACGTCTTACACTATTTGATTACATCAATAAAGTTTCAAATTTTGTCACCCAGAGCTGTAGTCATGGTCAACCCTAGGATTAATATATTCTTGAGTATATAACAATCCAATTCTGAAGCTAAAATAACCCAAAAATTGGGTCGCAACCTACAGGCGAGTGGTACAATATAGGATATAGGTAATTGTATCTTTTTCAAATATTAATTTTAAGACGATGAAATTGCATTTAGTTCTATGACACTCTTCTTTCTATACTTACATACCTATACATGATGTATTTTGGTCAATATTTAATCAAACAAATTAACTTGAGAAAATAATGTGAAACATCGACTAGGTACTAAAAAATAAAAATAAAGAAACACGAATTGAATTCGTCTTGCTTTGTATTATGCTATAATTTTTATCTTTATACTGAGGTTTAGCAATTAAGATTAAATAGAACTATTTATTTCATTAATTATTATACTTGTGTTCTAATTTATTTTATAGTCATCCAACGTAATCAATGCAAATGCGCAGGATTATTATTATTTTTTAAATCTTAACCAAAAATTATAGGTACCCTCTTGAGTTATATCCACTCGAGTTGTTTGTCTGACAGTCAATTCTATTGAACAATCATAATTACTTTTATATACGTTTTATTGTTAAATAACATTTTGTGTTCAATTTATTCATTTGTCTCACGTGCACTTTCAATAGTTTTACTACCGTTTGAAGTGCAAATTTTAATAACATTTTTAATCCAACGATTGATCGTTTAGAAGGGGGAGTTAATTTTTACTATATATAAATACTGATATGGGCGATTAATATATTTATTTATTTTTTTGAGTTTTTTGAGATTGAATTTAAGTGAATTTACACACGAAACTATGAAAGACGGTCGTTTATATGTTTTTGCTGTGATAAATAATAAAATACATTTTTCAATTGAAAGAGTGTACCTACATTGTAATACAATGAAAACGATTAATAAGATTTTATAATTAAGAAATTGTACTTTGAATTCTCGTTAACATTAAACGATTCTTTTTTAAATTAATTAAACATGTCTAACGAGTAGGGCTCGTATGTCAATGCCCTAAAAAACCTACGAAAATGCCCTATAAAAATGCATTACATAAAAATTTCAACAAACGCCCTACATTTTTAAATTTGATAATGACCTTAATACTTAAAACAACGTCAAAAAAAAAAAGTTAAAGCTAATAAAATTATTTATTAGTTTTTAAATTAATAATTTCAATCCATAAATATATCGGTATTTTGATTTAAGTATGAATTTTAAAACTGATTTTCATCTCGAAAATAATTGAAAAATTTCGTATTTTCGTAATAAATAAATAATAAATCTACATAATCGACATATTAGATTTTAAAAATAAAACGAATTAATAACGAAAAAATATTTACTATTTACAATTGTTATTAAAATGTGCGCTCTTTTTTCACTTTTTTTCTGTTTATACACTACCCTTTGAATATTTTTGCTAGATGCGTGAAATGTATTTCTATTGATTTATTTTTTTTAATTTTTATATCTAAAAATAGTTTCTAATATAGTTTCTAAATAACTCTTAGATTAACTAACTAACTAACCTAACCTAATAAAGAATACTTGAAACGAAATTTGGTTGTGTGATATTTTTTTCATGAGATTAGGTTTGAATCATGAATACAGCGTCTTTTATTTCAAAAGGTCAAATTATGTAGAATAAGTGAAAAAAAAACCAAAAACGTTTTTTTTTTTTTCAAATCATTAGAAAATATTGTATCACTTTGTACGACGATTGAATTATTTAAATATGAATTCACTCTTGAAAGGGATACCCCTCGGAGTCGAATTTAACGTCGCGCGTCGGGCTGAGTAGACAGGACCGACAAACTTTGAAGGAAGAGGGACTTTTTCGATTGATTTTCTCTTCAATCGTGTCGATGATGAATAATAGAAGGTATCTACAATTTTTTTTTTTAAATTTAAACGTACTGTTTTCTTTCTATGTCGTCCCGAGGGAAATAACGTGCAAACAACAAACAATAACAAAGTAACATGTAACATTGACGTACATCGAAAAAGCGTTTATTAAAAATATTCCTGCACATCACTGTATGCTTAAGGTAACAATAAACTCCTTACATACATAGTTAATACTTAACATTAAATAATTGGCCTCAGTTTTGTTTTTTGATTTTGTACCATGTAAACAAAAATATATAAAATATACAATAACTAAGTGATACATTTTTTTTTTTTAGTCATAACAGCGATAATTTAAAAAAAATTGTTATAAATAATACATTTCTATAATTGGAAAAAATAAAAATAATCATAATAATAATAATAATAATAATAATAATAATAATAATAATTATAATAATAATAATAATAATAATACAAATATATTTGTCAGTCGGACAACAGACTTGAGTTACGATGTCTAACTAACGTGTTATTATCGTCGTCGTGATTGTTCGTAAAATCAAGCGATCGACTGTATAATATATATTACACAACGATGCACTGCATATTAATAAGTACAGGTCGATGACGAGATATTTAACTACACTACACGACGGGTATAGCACGCATCAACACTCATACAACACTCGCAAGCTCTTTCAGAAGCTATCGGCGTCTTAAAACAGTCGAACGGTTTTTTTTTCTTTTCGTCGGATCGGGTTTTATTATAATAATTTCATGAGCGAGTGTGAACGTTTAAGTGCGTCGCGCAAGTGCATTTGCTTAACGGAAATTCCAAGAGAACAAACGGAAGAAAATCAATAAGATCGTGAGCGAAACGTAAAACACAGTTTTTCGTAAGAACCGTTTCGGCTGATTTCAATCGGAGTGTGTGTTATTGGAGACAAAGAACGGCCGCCGCGCACGGATTAAAAAAAAAATAAAAAGTTTACTCGACCGGCTCGTAAATAATTTTTTTTTTACGTGAAAATAGAAATTTTTTTTTAATTTACCGAGACGATATTATTATAAGTGTACTCATGTATAATACTATTATACACTAAAATAATAACACCGATCAATATCACTTATTATGACATCGTTAATGTAAGAAAATAAGAATATTATACAGCAGAGTGACGTATTTCTTAAAAAAATATATAATACATAATATATATATATATATATACATATTATATATGTACGCGTAATATTTATAAATAGTAAGAGAGATTAGGCAATTAATCGAGTTCATCTAGTTAAATAAGTCGTTGATTATTGAAACAATGTTTATCGGCTATAAAAAAATAAATATTTGAAATAAATAATTCATAATGATAACGTCGATTAATATTGATTTAATTTGTTTGATTATTATTATTATTTTATGTCGACTAATTATTATTTTATAATCAATTATCCAAATCATTGCGCAAAGAAAGATTGTAAATCGAGAATGTAATAATTACACGTATATTATATATATATATAAATATATAATATATACAATGTATGTGCGTTTGGGACGTTCAACGGAGAAACGTATTCCACAACGAATATATTACAATAAATAATTCGATAAACGTTTAGAATAGTAAAGAAAGAAATCGGACAAAAAAATTGTATTCATAAATGCTCCCACATCTAGTTCCCCACATCTAGCTCCCCCTGCTTGCCAACAAGTAAAATTAAAATAATTCACGATTAAAACTAAAACTATATATATATATATATATATATATATAATATATATTTATATATATATATATATATATATATATATATATATTGAGCAAAAATCCGAAAAGAGAGAATTACAGGGGTGGCATCTCTCCGCGGAGCAGACGATAATGAAAAAAAAAAAAAATTAATACCCCCTGCGCGAAAAAAATAATAATATAAAAACGGCCCCGAGGGCAGTGGACGTTTATTATATAATAATAGATTTGATGCCTGTCAATAATAATAATATTATATACTTTAAAAATATTTTCCCATATAACGTTACATAACAATTCGTATAGGAGTACATTGTGTAGGTACGTGTTAATTGTTTACTATTGCAGTCATTTTCTCGTGTTCCTGACGTTCGCAACGCCTCTGGACGTACGGTATTATGAACAACATCAGGCCGCTGAAGGTGATGGTCAGGCCCGAGAGGTAGAAGGCGGGATTATATGATCTAAACACGTCGTACAGCCATCCTGTGAACGAAAAAACCAAACCCGACTTAAAAATATTAGATTCACCTATGTTAGATGGTAGGTACCATAATTGTTAAGTGTGATCTATCAATATAGGTTTCGGTCGTTACACGTGTGGGCGTCCACTTGTTAGTTCTATCTAACTATATCTAACCTACGTCGTTATAACAGTATGTATGAAGTCTTAGATCTTATACAATGGATAAAGTCATTGACCGTCACTATTGTACAAAGAGTAGAATCCAAAAAAAAAAAAACTGTAGGACCTATTACAAAATAGCTTTGGTATATAGATCTAAGTCGGTGTCAAAGTAGCATATGATAGGTGAGTGTGTGCATGCGCATATCTTTAGAGTTTCCTACAGTTATGTCGGCTTATCAAATTAATCAAGTGAGTCTATCCGTTGTTACGATCTAAGCAGTGGCGTATTTTCGGGGGAGGGGTGTCACGGGTCTCAACCCTCCCCCAGGATTAAAAAAAATTATTATTTTATCTACGGCCGAATTAAAAGTTTTATATACTCGTAATAATATAATATTTATACTTACAAAATTCCAGTACAAAAATATTAAGAAATGAGATTTAAAAGTCATAAATGACTTATGGTACTATTAGGTACAGAGAAATATAACATTAATTTTGTTTTATGTGTTTATTGTTTATATATATTTATATTATATTATGTCGTAACTATTGTAATAGAGATAATGGTAAAGAGGGGTTTGTTCTTGTTATGTTCTTTTTTTAATTTAAATAATGTAATTATTAATTCTTAATTCATAGGTATTAATTATAATATTATAAATATACTTACGTTTTAGAAAAATTTTGAAACCCTAAGACCCTAAGAAAACCCCAGAAAAAAGTTGAAAATACGCCACTGGATCTAAGTATATAATAAAGTACTCGTATAATATAATCGTATATAAAAATATAAAATAATATGTTCATTTTTAAATTAACTCTAAATATTTCTTAATACCATTAAAATTATAACATTGAAAATATTAAAATAGAATACAGGTCTAATCAATGTACAATCGTATACCACTATTACTATGGTAGTTACTTACTGTTTCTTTTTTTTTTAATTTAAAATTTAAAAATCAGTGTCTAAAATTCATATGATATTATCATTATTAATTTATAGTTAAAAGATTAAATATCACATCTTAAACGTATGCTTAATAGCACGTGTCCCAACCGAAACGTAAATTAAAGAAAATTATTCTTTCAGATCATTTATCAAATTAAAACATGATATTACTCAAGTAGTTTAATGCTGCCTTCTTGGGATTTCGTGTAGTGTATTTTTTTAAAATGTAATGTTTATAATATTCAGAATTGAGCGCATACTCCTTATGTACAAATAAATCAAACTAGTTAAACGATAAGACATCTAATAAAATTATATATTGAATACTTAATAAAATTAGTTTGACTCGATAATTTTTTTATTCACGACCACTTTTATTCACTTCCGATTAAACGAACACACGCGTTTTCCGATTTATTCAGAACTCTTACTGTATAATATATTAGTCCTTAATAAATTACGATAACAATATTCAGATTTATAACTTTTATAAAAAATAATCACCCATCTGCAGTTAGTTGAGTAATGTCAAGCATTAACACGATTGATAACCCTTTAAGGATCAGTTAATTAATTGAAATTGTATTATACTTGTGGAGTTGAATTTCGAGAAGTTATTAGCGATACTGGACACACGCCAGTAACACAGTACACAAATATTATATTTATAAAACATGTATAGTGCATTAATAATACTTTTTTTTTATCGGCGTAAAGGTTAGGTTTTTAATGTTTTAACTTTAAACATATAGTATACGAGTATATAGTAAACTTACTAATGGACAAAATTATTGGTTTTTCGCAATAATCACAAAACTTGTTTTGAGATTAAAATATTTAAAAAAAACTTCATCGTGATTTTATCCTGATAACGGGATTATGTTATTTCTATTCATAATATTACTACATAAAATAAACGTTAAATTGCATATTATGTAGTTTACAGTTTACAGGTTTTGCATCATTTCAATGTATTAAAATTCATTTTTATGATCAATTGACACGTGTTCTGAAATGCGTATAAGCCGTATGGGGTCACCGATTCGTAAAGCACATATTGTATAATATTATGAAGTAACTAATCAAATAATAAAAATAAATAAATATTTTACCAGCTATGGGTGGTCCGATCAGCGAGGCGATGCCTTGAAACAATAATAAGATTCCGAAAGCATTTGTCAATTTGTCAAGACCCAACAAGTCTACCAAGATCACTGACGTCAGGCCGACATACGCTCCGATCGTGGCACCAAAAGTGATTGTATACATGGATAACGAGAATATACCCGTACAAAAAGTGCTCAAAATTGTAGCTGTGTAAAAAAAACAAACATTCTACGTTAAAATTATAATTTATTTATTTATGTATCTGTGTATTATGAGAGTGCATCTGATTGCTCTCACGACGTAACGGAGTCGGATATTAGTATGAAAAAAAAATAAAATTATACTTCGAATTTCAATAAACAGGTTTTTTTTATAGTTTGACTGTTTGATGCGAGTTTTAACTACTCAGCCTGTAAGAATTAATAAACGTGCGAAAAACGCACAAAGATAATTCATTGGAAAACGAAACAATATACTCACATATACCACAAATTGTCAAACACATGTTGTACACTAGAAGCCTGTTGATCCACGGTTTGTCGGATATGAATCCCAGTATAATTCGCCCCAACGTGTTGGCGATGCCCAGTAAGGCCAGCAGATAACTCGAGTGTTTCGACGGTATCTTCAATTCGGTCGCTTGTGCCTGAAAAAGCATCATACGATATAGTGGTATATTAACTAATAATCGACGGTTTAAATGAACAGATTAAGCATGGCATTTCGGTGAAAAAAAACAGATAAAAAGAACTGTGTACTATTAAAAGACACACTATACGTACACCTACGTTCAATGTATTTATAAATATCATATCGTAATACTCACTACTAAGAACAAGTACGGTATGTTGAAACCGATGCTGGTCAAAAAGTTGGAAATTGTATACAGAATGAAGACTGGATCATTGAGCAGCCCGAAGTCCAACAAATGCTTTATCGTGTTCTTGGCGTCGGCAGAACAACAGATGTCGTCCGAAAACTTGTCGTTTTCTTTGGCGTTTGATATTTCGGTGGTAAAACCACTGTTGTTTGTCATTTGCGATATGGTCCTGGAAAAATATCAAGTTTTTTTAGTTGAAACGTACCAGTTTTTCGTAACGATTGGTTAAAAATTCGTTTGGTCGATTATAAAAATGATGCATGTGAATATTAGTTGCGTTCCAAAGATAAGAACGAAGAAAAAACGTCCCAATTAAAAATAACTACCGAATTTGTAAAAAGAATCATATACATTTTTAACAGTGTCTTAAAATCAGAAATTACAAAAATGAAATTATCAATACGACAAAAATAAAAGAATAATTGAATCAATTAAAAATAAACAATCGACATTCGACGCATTCATTCGACGAACAAAAAGCCTTTTTTCCGACCCATCTAGGATGCCACCGACCGTTAAAATCTAAAAAAAAAAAATGCAAAAAAAAATGTAGTTTGTAACTGTTTGGAATTTGGGATGCTATAACTGGTAAGTAACTCGAAAAAACTCGGGACGCATTTCGAAAGTTTTTTACCGTGGGACGGAACTATAGAGTTAAAAATTAGTAGGAATAAACATATTTTTTCACGTGACATCGCCTTTCTGACATGCACATACAAGTTTTACCATTCTCTTTTTATGCAATTTGATGTTTTAACTATATAAAACAAATTATTTATGGAATATTGGGTAATTGTGTTTTTCTGCGTGGAAAACATGTACGTACTTAATAAAAACTATTCAATACTAATTAAATAGACTCGATTTCGAATTAAAAACATCAAGTTCACAGTCAGAAATATATAAAAATCTTTAAATATCAAAAATTATGTATAAAAAATAGAAAGTTGAATGCATTCAAAATTATTTTAAATTTAGATAAATAACGTATTTGTTTTTAAATTGGCATAATAGATCGATTTACGATCGTGCATGTCGAACGTACGCGTCAAACGAGTATCTACTTATTCATGCGTAGAGAGTGAGTGGGTACAACACGTTCAGTGTATAGCGGCGTTCTTTCGTATTGGATTTTAGTCGAATCTTTGGTTTGGCAATACTTAAATATTCGAAACGGTATAGCAATTTTTACCGCTTGTAATTAATTATTATTATTTACCAAAAACGAATGAAATCTACGAAGAACACTTCGTTATTTCGACTATTTTTCACGACGACCATGTACGCATGACAACTTATACGAGTACGTACAATGTAAACATGCGGCAATACCGCGACCGCATAGGTCGGGTAAATGTAGTCGCAAATTTCCATATACATATACACTGTGCTTTAGTATATTATTAAACACAACGATTACTACCTACGACGTTTAGTACGCGGCGGAATGCATTTTAAGTACACGTAAAACTTTAATTGTTTAAGTTAAATAAAAAACTACGGCAAAACATTAATGAAAACCATGTCAGAAAATACGGAGGATAAAGCACGAAATTAATGTTTTCAAACAATTTATATTTTTTACGACATATTTGTCACTGATATCATAGTAAAACTCGAGATGATAATGAATTTAAACGATTAAAGTGCAGTCGGTTACGGTGCTACGGTGACGCGAAAGATTAGAAGAAAAAAAACCCGTTACACGCGAAGCTGATTGCGCGTGACTTCTTTTCTTTGTATTCGTTGTCTTATGTATAAGTATAATTTGGTAGATGAAACTATAATAAAAGGTCACTGTTTTACTAAAACTTTGTCGTTTTGCGAGATTTTTAGTAAAGGAAGAATTATAGCTATCAATAATAATTAATACTTTTGACGTGAACACATGGTAGTAAATTATTATGTGACCGAATAGGTTACGTACGTACGTATAACGCAAATCACTAAACTTCCGTAGTATTTATATAGCAGAATTTTGCGTAAGAATTCGAAAGTTTAAAAGTTGTATCAGCCGTAATATTAATATACGTATTTTATGACCGGTTAAATACGGTAAAAATATTATGTTTGTTTTTAAAGGACAAAATACGTTTACATGCGCGCGCGTTGTGTTTGGGAAGATCGTAAATTATGTCACAGCGAATCGACTCTCTAACTCGAATAATGTCCACCGAAATAACAACTAGTTATTGATTTGCGTACAATTACTCGACTGGATATTTCAAAACGGATTTAGAGTTGTTTTCCATTCGGTATGATATTACAATTTTAAAACTTCAAGTATCTACGTCAAATTTATCCCGCGTATTTTTAAAATCAAATCATAACATACATTGAAACACTGAAATAAAAATTATGTGGTACATATTTTACACGAGTAGTAATGTGGTTATGTTTTTTTTAAGTTCATGCGTGTATATTTTATTTTTTTACTGTGATAAGCCCATATTATGTAATCGGTTTTCGATCATTCGAATCACCCTGTTTAAAAAAAAAATTTCTCTCGAACTTAATTTTATTTTTATTTATTTTATTTAAAAAAGTTTAAATTAATGCGATACCTATATGATCATCCAGTAACGGATCGTTCTAGACGGAGAGGATTAAAAATAAATAGTTTATACTTGTCGAACCTTGAGCTTGGAGTCAATTACTTTTCAGTATTATTTATTTTATATAATTATAAATACTAATTGTATCCTATGACGAGTATCGTTAAATTCCGTTGGTTCAATGCGTTTTTTTTATAACTTTTATAATAATTTATATAGGTACTTATAGTTATATATGGTGGCTTGACAAAAGAGATAAAACGAAAATATATTATCGTTCTAAATAACAGATATTAGTTATTATTAGAACACGCAGGTGTATAAATAAATATAAATGCGACGCGTTCAACTAGTAGAAAAAAAAAAAAAAATTGAAATTCTACAAAAAAATTTGTAGAATATTGTTCAAGATTATGATATGAAATAAGAAGATCCTTATTCTTGAATATTTAAGATACGTGATATTTTTCATTATGAGTACGAGTCTATAATAGCATATAATATTCATGGTATTCATGGTAGAAAAAAAAACCAGGAAAATAAATCCCTGAAAAAAGTCAATGCTACTCATATCACACATGTGTAGTATGTCCAAATATTTTATAATTAAAATTATATCGCCATAATCTCATCGCGTTCGCCGCCCAACTGATCCAAACGACACACACACACATACATCAATCATATAACACACGTATGTTCACGTAATTTAAGCTGATTTCAAATACTATTCGTTTATCATTTAATTTGTTTATCGCGAATTATGTAACAGGAAAGGCCAACACGAATTACTGTGATATTTTTGCTCTGTGTCGTGTGAACTTGTGATTTTTTTTACCGTATACGTGCGCGAGTAATTGCCGCGAATTATTATTATTTTACTTGTTTGTCGCGTGCGCTAATCACCGCTTTTTATTATTATTATTATTACCCATTGTATTTTATTCTAATCGCATATCGCCGCGATCCTTTTTTTTTTTTAAATTATTTTTCTTTTGCGCTCATCGCCGTACATTGAGATTTTCTATACATAATATTATCTCACGTGAGCGGTGAAAATCATCGCGAATTTACTGTACGTAATTATTTAAGATGGGTAGCTGCAACTGGACAGCCAGCGTTCTACCAAATTGTGAATTTTATGATTATATTTTAGAGTTGTTGAGCCAGTAAGGTTAGTTTTAAATGTAATCGATATTATTTTTTACGATTTTAAAGATACCTGACGCTGTGATTAATTTGTTTGTGTTTTGTTCAATTGTTTCTGCATACAGCAACATTATTTCTATTTATAGTCTTGGTTTTACTATTTATTAGAGTTGCCTATTTCCATTGTTTATGAGTACACGCACATACGTACATCAATATTACACACTTTTAAACCACACAGGTCACCAGTCTTGCCTGGCACCGTTTCCGAACAATATTATCCTGATCGAGCTATTACCCACCGGTTGATCGGTCGGTCGGGCAGGACGCGGTAGACCGAGATGCATTTAATTTAAAGGATTTCCGCATGCGCGCAATATTATCTTACGCAAATATAGGTCATTGGTCCTTCCAATTGGTTTTCACCAACAATGTTATTCGATCTTTCAATTCTGATTTGTGTTCGGTTTTTCATTAATAATTTGAATTATATTATATTATCAATAACACGGCAACGATCTTGTTCTATAACACGATTACATGCGAGTAAAATAATAAATATTATAACGAATAGGGTAAAATAATTACAGGTATGTAGGATATTATCAGGATTTTATAACTTAGGGTGTTTATAGTTTTCATTTTTTGTTAACTTTAAAAAAAATTAGACTCTCTTTTAAAAAAGAAGCAAAAATTTTAAACACGGCCGCACTATTATAACAGTAATAGAATATTACAAATAAGTGAAAAAATAAACCCACCCCAAGGGGAGACTCGATCGCCCAATCACTTCTGTGCACCATTACTGTAATTGAATATTTAGAAAACTGTTACGATTATTATTCATATCGACTAATTAAATTACTATGCGTAATCGGCCGGCGCGCGGCGTTAAGTAGTTTATCTGTACGAAAAAATATATGAATTGGTAGTATTATTTTCACAATCTCGAAACGTAATGATAATAATTGAATAAATAGTGATTTGAAATTTGCTATAGTTATAAATATTTGTTTTCATCCAAAGTATTACACAAATTTATCGCCGTCAAAGGGTTATCACAAAAAACGTCGATAAATTGTGAAACTGTAGTTGCTCGATAACATTGTCAATGTGGTAAGATTCATAGCACGAGTTTGGTCGGTTGGTTATCAAACCAAAACATTTTGAAACAAGTGAAATGTTTTTTTTTTTGTTACAATGTAAAACGCGTTATCACTACTGGAATGGATTGATAAATGAAAGCCACGAGGAAGTACTCATAGTACTCGCAACATGTTGTGGTTTTGGCCGTGCACGTGCATGAATCAGCCCCTCTTTCTATCCTTTCCACTCCGAACTCGTGTTAAATATCGTAACGACATCGTTAGAATGTCGTTTGTGACGAAAGTTTTCAGAATTTTTGCTGAAATACGAATTTGACTAAAAACGCGTAGTTTGCGCGATATCACGCAGCCATCCGTGACTCGGTCTGATTGATACGTATCACACTCGTGTTTATATTGTATATTTTACCACACGAGATTCGCAACTGCAGAGACTTGTTTTATTATTTTTATTTTTACGAGTACCCTATAAATTCGTTTAAGCTGACGTAAGAGAATCGATGCGTTTGTCAAATTCCTCGGTAGTTGTTTCAATATTATCTTACAGACAATTATAGCCCACGGTTATGTTTTAAACATTTAAAACACATCAGTATTATGATAATACGACATACGAATCTTGGCACGGCCCCCAGTAGCAGGTATACACATGTCGTATTAATCGCGTAGTTATTAATTCGCGAAGACCGTACAAACACTTTAAATTCTGTTTCTACAACTATTTAAAGCTAAATAATAATCAATTTGAAATTGATTTATGCAAGTTGTTTACCATAAGATCACGACCAGTTAACAAAAAAAAAAAAAATGAGTTTTTGTACCTACAATAATCTAAACGGTTTAACATAGGTATACGCGAAATGAATAATTTACCATGTCGCAAGTGTGTCGAACAAAGAAAACAAACAGGTGTGAACTTCCTATGTAAATACGTACTTACATTATGACCGAGTCGCATTTAATGAACATAATAATAAATACACCACACATTCCGTACGTGCGACGAAATCGCGGTTTACTATGAAATGTCGAGGAAAACGTTCCTCACTTTAGCAGATAGGTAGTAAAAGTCAGGTGACATAATATTAACGATTTTCGAAAGTTCACGGCAAACGAGCCTTTTTATTTATTTATTTATTTTTTTTTTTTGTGAGTGTAATCAGATAATGGATTTTATTATGAATGCTTAAAGCTGTCAAAAAACATACGCACGTACATACTGCACGAATTATTGTATACACAAGGTCTCGCTTTCGTGAGAAAACACAAGATAAAGTGACAAATGAATGGTGTAATAAACTTTTAAATGAAAAAAAACGTTTGAAATTGGAATTTTTGTCATATGATTCACAGACCAAAATAATTACGGTTAGCTTATATAGAAAAACGCGAGCGTTAGATGTAAAACACACTAAAACTATAATTATCAACACTAGGCCTAAAAATAATATGCATACGGGTAATGAATATTGAGGGATATCATTCGTTGTTATACATTTAAACGGTAGTACGTAATAGTAGTTGCAAGTAATAGTATACGCAGATATATTATACATTTTTTTTTCAAATAGAGTACGATTATTTTACGATAGGGCTACGTTTTAATATTTTATAAGACACTTTATCTCGACAAAACGTTTAGGCATATTTTTTTCATTGTTTGGAAAAAATCTATTGTTAAATTATTACCTTTTATTGGATACAATTGTGAATTTCTACAATTTAAATAAAATATATAATTAATATCCAAAATGGAAAAAATAACAAAACGAAACATCATTGAACAGAATTGTGTTATAGATTATTTTAAGTTTAAATACCGATTTCAAACATATTAAAAAATATGGCCTTACAAAATCAGATTTAAAAAAATGTTATTTAGGAAAACAATGTAGACACTAATGGTATACCACTTCTATTTCAGTCAGATAAAGTCAGTATGACATGATCATACAAATATGTGTCAATTTAAGCGTATACTTTGGTTAAATATTGAAGTCCCTGAAACTTATATTAACTAAATCTCCGTTTGTGAATGCATTATCGATTTCGATTTGAATTTTTATAGAATACTTCACGTTCGCCCGCCTCTGATACTCGATACTCGGATATATTCACGCGTGCGTATCAAAATGTGCACGGCAAAGACAAAAGAGGTTTTAGGGGCTCGAACTCAATGTTTTAATAGTTATTTTGTATTCTTTTTGCGTGCGTGCCTGGTACGTAGGCACTGTTCAACATGCACTGCACGCAAGAATATCACATTAGTATTATCATAGAGTATAACATAGGGCAGAGGATTCCATCCAAACTTTTCACGGAACGACTCGTTATGGGTTTTATTTGGTTTTAGCGCGATGACCTTTTTTTTATTGTTTTTGTTCTTGCAATAAAGACTAAAGAGTTTTTATTAATATATACGCGCAATATATTCGTTTAGAAAATATATCAACAGATACCTACAACCGATTTTAGTGTGCACTTTTTTTACTAATTTTAAAAGTATAATTTATTCAACTGAGAAAAAAAGTTTTATGATTTTTTTAACTATTTATTAAATTAATATTTTAATTTGGAAGCTGTAAATTATTTACTTTTTATAAACGTAGTATAATAAATTGAGAATCTAATATTATTCTATAATAAATAGATAATACTATATCTATTATGTAATTAAAATGTTTTTAAAAATTGTATGCGATCCATCAAAAATGAAATAAATCACGATCCACTTTTAGGAATATATAAGTGAAAATGAGAATCTTTGATGTCTATGATCTCGGGAACCACTCATTCGATCGTCATGTGGTTTTTTTACTTAATATAAAGTACAACGCGGAAAAGGTTTTAAGCCTATTTACAATTCCGAAAGAAATATTTAGTGTGATAATTTTTAAAAAAAATGTTGCTTTTAACATTCAAAAAAATTGCCACGGACAACGCCAGGACAGCTAGTAAGTATGTATTATATAATATATTATAAAGATAATATTAATATACGTATATGAATATTATTTACATCCATTGGTATTACATATTTATTTTCAGCGAGAGATAAGATTTGCACGAGTTGTCTTTGAAAAACTTACGTCACTTACAAGGCTCCCCTCATCTACCCTTTATTCTTCCAAATCCGGCACATTACTATAATGATCGATACTATTAATAATTACTATTACTCACTAATACGAGACACGCGATGTACCTATCCGTTGATGTTAATTGTTTACACGTCAAGCGTGTCTACGCTTCACAAGTTGCATTTTTGTTTCCACGTATATTTTTGATGTACAGCAGACCATGCTAGAAATTCATTCCGTAACATTGGCGAGTTTAAAAACGAAAATTAAACATGCATGATTTTTGCATACTTTGTAAAATTTGATAATAGTGCATATTTTTTGATTTTCAGATATTATATTGTGCACATTTAATATTTTCTAAAGACAAGAAATGAACTTTTTTCTTTTATATTACCTGTATATTTTGTTTTCAATTGTTTTACGTAAAAAAAATTCTTGTATCAAATCATCGTCGATCGTACGAAGTCGAGAATTCGAAGAGAATATAAGTGATCCAATGCAACGACTTATTAGGTAAAATAAAATATTTTTCAATCAGTAATAAGTATAACTTTATAAACGTCCGAGAAATATTTTTATCAATATCATTTAATGGCAGGTACTATTTTTTTGGTTCAATAGAATACAACAAAAGCAAACTAGTTTGCCTTTACTTATTTTAAGGTAATTTTAAGAGTGCGCGTAAAATATCCAAATAAAAACTTAACTAATGAAAATTATTGATGAAAGTTTCCGCATCATAAGATTTCCGAAACACAATATTATGACAGGCGTGTTATGCAATTTTGAGAAATTTGGCTACTATTTTCCTAAAAAAACTATTTTAGCGATATTTTTTCTGCAATTATTTGGCGAGTGAATGCACATTTTTGACAACTAACTCGTTGGAACCAGTAACCATTTATAAATTGTGTAAAATATGTTCGGTTTCTGACCAACCCATTTGATTGTTATGGCGATTTAGCAACCAAGTTGCTACTCGAGTAAACAATATTAATAATTAAGTTGCTGTAAATTTAATAATCAAAACACGTCTATTAATAATATAATAGAAAATAAACGTTTAAAATAAAAGATCGAATTCTTCAATATTAAAATCCGGTTTAGAACTATTCAAATCAACTTATATGAGTTGTCAAATTGCGCAAATTTTTAAAATACAATTACACCCTCTACTTAGAGAACCAATGCAAAATGTGCTTAAACTTAAAAAAAGTTATACGTTATAACTGTTTAACGTTATCATTTGCATATGAAAAAAAAAACAAGTAAATACATAAACCACGTTATCGAGATTAGGCTCGATCGATCGATTTACGGAACTATTAGAAATCGGTCGAAAAAAACCGTGTTGTGTTGCGATTTGTAAGCCTATGCAGTTCAGTGGTGGTTATATCCAAGTTTTTAGGGGAAGATAAATTTAAATCCACGGGTAGATTTATATAAAAATATGGTGTTAAACCCGCTTAACAATTATTCATTCTAATAATTAAATATTGTTTTTTATAGAGGTTATAAGCTCGCCAACTGTGACGATAATAATAATAATAATAATAATAATAATAATAACAATAACAGCGGGTAATAATAATTATTATACGAGATATCTAACCTCCTGCGGTGCTGATTGAGGTTGACCATGCTGCCGCTGTAGAATATGTCCTTCTTGTACATGATGCCGCTGCCGTTGGCCATCGGCGCGTTCAGGTTCTGGCTGGCGTAGTACGTCTGGTTCCGCTGGCGGTTGTCCAGCCGGCGGCCGGCGGCGTCTGACGATGCGGCCACCAGCTCGGGTTGGCTGATGGTGAACCGCGATTGCTTGTCCAGCTCGTTGCCCACCGTCACCTGAATGGGCAGCAGCTGGTTGCGCGGCGACTGCGACGACTTCTTGGCCCGGCGGTGCCGTTTCCACTCGTCGTCCGCGTCGTCGTCCGAGTTGGGTAAGTGCTCGCACGACTGGCTGCCGGCCGTACCCACGCCGTCACCGCCACCGTCACCGTTGGCCACGTCGCCGTTGAGCGGTTCACGCTCCGTGGATGCGGGCGGCTCGACGATGTTCAGGATGACGGTGGACGCGTTGTCGCCGGCCACTTGTTGCTCCTCTGTGGCCAGCGGCCGGAACAGCATACCGAACAGCGTGCACATGAACACCAGCCCAGCGATGACGATAATGGTGACGCGCCACCCGAAGTGCGTGATCAGGTAGTCGACCAGCGGCGAGAAGATGAACGTGCCCAAGCCGGAGCCACAGACTGCGATACCGGTGGCCAGCGACCGGTACTTCTCGAAATAGCATGTCACGCTCACGATGGCCGGCAAGTAGATCATGCCGAAACCCAAACCTGCGCAACACAGAAACCGTTGTATACGATTGTAACGTTTGTATACGTTTATAAAATATATATCTATGATCCTTTTTCGAAATCGGAAGGGTATTCGAGCGAAATATGAGTCTTAAAACTAAATTTTTTTAAAATAACATTTTTACATTCTAATAAATTAAAAAAGAAAGAAATTAGTATGGTTGTTCAATTATTGAATATAAATGGAACAAAAACATTTTTTGTTTTAACTAAAAAGCTATACTATAAGTAATATAGGCTATATATTTCCAATTAGAATTGTTTTTTAGAATTTGTCTTTAAAATACGAAAATATAAAATTTTTTTGCTAATTTATGGTCGTTACAATACACGGGCAACGCCGAAGCTATGTCAAGCTAGGCTTACTAAGACTGATTAGGGATAAAAAATGTATTACAAATAACAATGTCACCCTCAATTCTAAAAAAACACAAAAAAAAATTACGAAGCCAGGTAATTCAGTTAGTCATACATAAATTGTTATAATAATAATAAAAAATATATATATTGTACTCATACATTAGTCATGTTATTTTTAATTATAATAGTTTAAATGGTCAATTCAAAAGTAGTGTTATTTACAATTTTAAACGAAAAAACAACTTTTTATTCTTTTTGTTATTTTTATCATACATGGAATTTTGTTTTTTAACGGTCGAACAATCCTCGGTATTGTAAATACTTCTTTCACTCGTCGAAAATATATTTGACCAAGGGCATCACAATGTGCGATTTGACAGTAGCTGAACAAAGGCATCCGGTTATCCGTACGACCGCCACGTGTTGCGGTTTCGTCCAAGCGATTACGGTGAATCGGTTTAAACGCGATAATCTTGTTTAGTTTTAACATAATGTAATTTGAGTGTTGCGGTTCATTACTGATCGGTTGCTGAAAAACGCATAGTGTGATCCTAGCCTAAGGACAAGCACGGAGCTGTATCGTCTTGTAAATTCAACGCTTACACATACAATTCGCAGTTTAAACTTTGATAATCTCATAACAACCTTCGTCGATAGCAAATCTCGGATAGTTCTCTCAACTCGAAGTTGTGTAGACTGTAGACGTCACTCACACGTGTATTTATTGTGAACTTGATTGCAAAACCTAACATTATAGATTATAGTAATTCATATTTTTCACTATTGAAAAAAACGCTTATACATGAAGCTTCAACCGAGTATTTGTCTTAGAACCTTTAAGTCACTATCGAAAATCGTATAAAACAGTGGTCACCAAACCTAATTGGACTAGAGACCCATTTTTTAGTTATAATTTTTATGACCAATATATTTCATCAAAAAAATGAAATAATTTTCTAGCTGATTGATAAATAATGTTTAAATAATATGAATTCACTACTGCGCGTTTTATGATTTAATGTAAAAATCGACGTACGTAGTTTATACAATTAATATATTATAAACATAATATAAATTTAAAAAAAGACAAAATCATATAAAAAAATACGTCGCGACCCACCGGTTGAAAACCACTGAAACGAGGTTTCACCGATTTTTTTTCTTGTCCAAAGGCAATACGAATATTTTTTTAAAAAACACAATGAACCTTAGAACACGTTTAAAACAGTTTAGATTTTTAGCAATTTAAAAAGTTTTTTCTTATTAATCCATCATCTCGTACCTTTCAGATTCTGATCGTAGGTGATGTGTACAATAATACAACTCGAACGCTGCATTTCATTGTGTTTTTTTAAAATAATTATCATCTGCCGACGCACTACTTTGTTGACTGATAAAATTACGCACACTTTATTAGAGACCGGGCCGCTTGCTCGATGGACTATGGAATCGCTTTTATTTTCTCGTAGCACACACGTGACATTAACACGCGCAATATATCAACACAATGCGTTACGAGCAGAGTGTCAAACGATTACATTATATTTTAAATATTTACCATCATCAACAAATATGCCAGACAGTTACGAATTAATGTGAACATTGGCCCGCATAAGACGGTGAATAATTTTGTTGAATGTTTTTGTTTTTGTTTTTTTTTTTGCTTTCTTTTATTAATCGAAATAATTTATTTTTAGATGTTAAAAGCGACAAATTAATTCTGAACCTTATTAAACGTGCTAATGATGAGAAGTTTATTTGACCTCTCGGCGATATGTCGGTAGAGTGACAATACTATTTAAGAACCATTTAAAATGTTTGTATTTTTATTTTTTTTTCATGTGGGCGTCCATTTTTTGATAGTACTCTAAAAGTTGTGCATGTACATCAATGTTTCATCAATTTAGGTTTAGTAAAACCTTGAAAACAATATTATAGTCATGAGAAAGAAAACAGAGAAATTTACGATAGATCCATTTTAAACGAAAGCCGATAATAAGGTACTGTAAAAAATACTGTTACCAGGTGTTATCCTAGTTCCAGGCATTATTTTTATGCGTTATGATTTGAAGGAAACGATAAATCATCGCGTTCCAAAAACGATTCTGAGCGAATGTCTTGATAATAAATGTGTTTAAAATATGTATCATGGGTATTAAATTCAAAGAAATAATCTCATTATTCTACAAAAATAATTAATTTTGAACTTTGAAAACGAATTCAAAAAAATTTAATTAATTTTCAATAACAGGAAAAATAGCTTAGGATTAGCCTAGAATAAAATGTTAAAATCATAAATGTATTTAAAGGAAAAAAAGAGTACTATTTAATCAATACATTTCTGACTAAGCTTAAAATCTAAAATGAATTTCCATCATATTGTTTTAATTAAAAATATAATAATTTAACAGACTTGAAATGTTCAGTTATTTATTCAAGGATACAGAGATCACCGGTTTTGATTTTGTTGAGATTTTTAAGCTTCTGAAGTTTGTTTCCGGTTTAAATATAATGATATTCGAAAACTTTTTAGTACTTATCTAAGAAAATTTAAAACATTAATACAACCTCGTTATATGCCATTCTTATACCCTACAATACTGATATAAATTTAAATAATAATATAAAATAAAATAATTTAAACTGTTAAACTTTTCCTTAATTTAATTTGTAATTAAATTCTAAAAAACTTTCAGGGATCAAATGTAATTAATAATTTAGACTGTTAAGAGAATGTCATTGAATTATTATAGTAGCCATTTTTTAATATCATTTTTAGGTATAATACATGTTTATTATTTATGTTGTAAAAAAGTACTTATAAGTATACGTACGGTTTAACCGTAAAATGTCTATAATTTTTTTTATTTGATTTTATAATTTTACGACGAAATTGTTTTTAGTATTGTTTTAATAAAATTCAAACAATTTTTATTTCATATGTAAAAAAACAATTTAAATAAAATTGATGATTATGTCAGCCAATAGGTAAATCGTTTTCGATCAAAAATGTTCATATGATTTACATACTAAAATTATATATTCTGAGTGAAATG
Source organism: Drepanosiphum platanoidis (assembly GCA_948098885.1). NCBI lineage: Eukaryota > Metazoa > Arthropoda > Insecta > Hemiptera > Aphididae > Drepanosiphum > Drepanosiphum platanoidis. The sequence continues at coordinate 9,088,320 of OX402542.1, read as the reverse complement.
AGTAAGCTATTGGTTTTACTACGATGTGTGTGTGTGTATTTTTTAATTTGATTTGGTTTTTTTTTTCAATCATTATTTTCAAGAACGGTTTCTAGTAGTAAGTTATATTTAGTTGGTACTTTGAGAAGATCATATTTTGATCTTTTTCTTAATAATCACAAAAAACTGACGAAAAATTACAAATATAACGGTATAATTTAGGGCATACGATTTATGATAAAATCAAATTTTTTTTTGTCAAACGTCAAAAATGTCGAAACTCAGAATGGTTTATTCGAGAGCAATGGTACATTAGTTTTAAATTTAAAAACCGATTCACCAAGATCAATCACCTATCGCCAGTTTCTCATTCAAGTCTTGTACCTCATATTTTTTTAATATACTTGGTTATTATGACCTGATATTTTTTTATACACATAAAAAACTTATTAATAATATAGAAATCATGTAGTTTTACCTTTAAAAAATTTAAATTGTTTTTATTTGTATTCTAGAAGTCAATATTTGAAAAACAATTGAGATTTACAAACGTTTTTTAAGATTTTTTTTGAATTTGTAGGGAAACTTTTTGGTCAAGGTCGGCGTAGAAAAGGGCACAGTCTCGAGTTTCCATAAAATAAAATGTATCATTGATTAAACTAATATAACGTTTCTGAAACGAACGACATATTTAATTTCAACTTTGTAATTAAGACTGGGTTTGTTTACTGCGAGTCCTATAATATATTTTTGATTTCTATACGTTCATTAGAAATGTTACGACTTTGAAACATAAACACACATGGATTTGAAAGAAAACTTGACACTCTATAGATAAAATAAGCTAAATAGGGTTTTTTGCTACCTACTCGTAGGTGACGTGTACGATTAGTATCTACGATACGTAGTTTATCGATCACTTATAATAGTGTAACTGATTTTATCAATCGTTTCTTTATTATGTATAGTCAGCAATATTCAAAGCACCGGGTAAGTACGTTATACAATAACATATAGATTTATAAGATAACCGTTTTAAAACCGATTCGGAATCGGCCGACCAAGAAGTCGAGAAAAAAATTTGATTTTATCGCGGAAGTTAAAACTAGTGCAGGTCCTGTGGAAGAATGTCCTCGGGTCTAATCAGAAACGCGAGTTTCGTGCCCAGCCGAAACTATCAGTAAAAAGACTAGGTCGTGTGATTTATTGGCCCGATCTAATATGTGTTTTTGATTTTACTTGAGATACACGCCCACTGCAGATCGCGACTAAACTGGACGAGTTTCGCAATAATTACACACACACACACACACACACACACACACACACACTAGCGTATTTTACTTTTTATACCACGCGTGTGTTCGTTGTGCATATGTAATTTACGTATATTAGAGGTAGTGTCGATTAATTGCAAATATCACCGGTTTCAGAGATAAATACTTACATAAGCATACGCGATTATTTTTCGCACGACAATTATTATTATTAAATTAAAATTTAATAATTTAATATACGTGTGTTTCTTTTTTCTTTTTATCTCTTTTTTCTATATTTAAACAATTAATATTAAAATTTTTGCTTTATATATTTTGTAAAACTATAATAACTGTAGTCATTGCTCATTTAAGGTGTAAAAACTAAATAAAAAATAAAAAAAATTGATTGAGAGCGGAGACGCAAAGGTGGCAGAGTATGTGCAATCATGCAATTTTTATCCACAATTATTAGTAATCTAAATTAGCTTGAAAAGTAAATCGATTTTTGGAACATAAAAATACATATTATTTAGTTTGATCTTGTATGCTATTATTAGGTACCTACTGATATTTGTATTAATGCATCGTGTTATCACGTATTAGTGAAATAATCATAATTAGTTATTTTGAAAATTTTAAATAGTGTTAACAATAAAAAAATCTGTACTATGAAAATTTGAATAAATTTAATGATGTACCTAAAATGTATAAATTATATGTACATATATTAGGTGTATTTAATGTAAAGAGAAAAATTATTTTCTGAAAACATGTAAAAATAATATTGGAAAAATGTTTTAACAGTTAACTATTAGATGGGAAAAAATCGTCCTCGTTAAATATTCACACTTAAAAAATATGAAATGGAGCTCCCGATTGAGATTGTGTAACTGTGGCATAGTAATAACTAATAACAGTTTACGACAGCATTTGACTATGTAACATCGGCAGTTTTCGAATGAATTATCTATCATACAATAATACAATGGATAACATGGGTACATATAAGCAACTGATAATTTTTTTAAATATGATTTCGTCAAATTGTAGTAGGTAAACATGTAATATAATATATGAAATCCGTACATCGGACTTTCAAGTTATCGGAGACGAAGAACAAAGTGATTTCGGAATTTGTATAGTCCATCACGCGTTTTTCGGCGAGTTCGTGATTTTAGAAGGCAACCAAAAAGGTCCATCGATTATAATAACTCAGAGAGGTTTCAAAAACAGTGGAATTTCGAAAGCTATTCGGACACACCGAGTAAAATCATTTTATATGTTATTGTATTATAATTTTTTTTTTTTCACTAACACGATTGGATGACTTGTTGAGACACAACTAAATAATTTAGTTTGACACTTGGGACACCGCCTAGCTGGTTCCTCGAAGCATCGATGAAAATATGCAATAATACACAGTCGTCGCCGGTTCGGTCGCGGCCAGTAGGCGTGTTCCTCAATTAAAAACAGAAACACAATTTCGATCGTGCCAATAAATTCACCCGACGAACCGTCAAATAGTCGGACTACGATTACTTACTACATGCGCAACAATATTTTTACGAAAGCGTGCTACAATGTAATATTATTACTAGTATATTACTGATATACACGAGGCCGCGATAGCACGAATTATCATTTCGATATATTTATCTGTCAAACGTGTAATCACAGCTAGTAGCAGTTCCGTAATAGCTGTAGTATAGGTACAGTAGAGGAAGAGCGGATGTGTACTTGGATTATTATTAACATTGTAACGTATCGACTTAGAATTAGGTTTGTCGTTTCAAGAACGCACAATAAATAGCGGGCATTAAGCGATTAAGACTCGTGTTAAAATTAGTCAATGCGAGCAGCAACTACTTTTATAAAACACATTTTATAAAAATAATATAGACTGAAATATCCCAGAATAGACTGATTTTATTATATTTAAAACAAATCAGAGACATTCAGACATAACGAATTCAGACATCATTTTCAATATAATAATTAAACAGGCCTACATAATGTAATCTTAAAAATAAAAATAAAAACTTAATCGGTAAAGAGTAGGCGTTGTAGAATACGGAGTAATGTTTATATTATTTTAAACGTACATTCCTGGCGTTTATACTAACGTATAAATAATAACCGTAAGAAAAAATGAGAAAGTGACATTGAAAACTCCTAACCCAATACAGATCATAACTCCATTGTCGTCGCGTTTAACATTTTTAGAAAAATCTTATAACATGTTCAACTACACGGGGAATTTAAATGTCACAAAATAAATCGATACGCTTTATATTTGACATTCTCACTTATATAGATTATGTTACACTGCTTTTAAAGCGTGTTTTATCGTGCTTCATTCAATATTAAATTTTATGGAGATAACAGATACCGCCATGGAAAAAAAATAAAAAAAATAAAAACGCCATAAAAAAACCACAGCGATCGGTACAATAATAATTTTAAAGCGAATAAACAACTTACGAAATATAAAGTCGTACGGGTTATGGAAAAATCATCCACAAATGAGAAAGATATTGTATGATCATAGCGCACGTGATCAATTATGAATACAAAAAAATAAAAGAAAACGTCTCCGATGACCGTGGTCATGTAGTTGCATATTTTATTAAGGTGTCAACGAATCGTATTGTCATGAATGATAGACGGAAACTTAAATCGAGTGAAAAAGTACAAAAGACAGGATTGAATGTTGAACGATGATACATTATGTCTCGAGTTTTAATTTAGTTGTACATCAATAACTATAATATACATAATATACGCGGTGTATAATAATTAATAACAAATTGAAACATTTTGAGATATTATATTATATACGTACACTTATGAAGGACGAGTAATTGGTAATCGTGAAATCATATTGAATTACGTAAAACATACGAGACAATAAAATATTAATTTAGTTTTCCGAATATAAAAATGATAAGTTATGATAGCAATAAACTTCCTTTTGACAAATTCAAGACACGGAAAGCGATGAGTATCGTTAAATCACGTACCGAAGCTAAATACAAATAATACGTCAATTATATTCTCATAATATGCTTTCCGATCGTTTAGTATTACATAACAGCTTATACATACTAAAATATATAATGTGATGCGTATATAGGTATCATTTATATATATATGTAAATTATATACCATAAACTATTATTCATATTAAATTCACAATAAATTATAATGCAAAAAAATATTAAATCGGTAATGCAAAATTATAATCAGATACGTATCTATGGATAATACAGTGCATCGATTTATTTATTTCAATAAATAAGAACGCTTTGTTGAACCTACTCATGATATGAAATTAAAACGAAATCATACGTGTTTTCGACATAACATAATTACAAAAAAAAAAAAATGTGGCACTAACTTATGGAGTTTAGAAAGTTTTGAACGACTACAAAAATACGTTGGTAAAGTTTCAAGACCGCAGATTTAAATTAATCGCACACAAAAAAATATAAAATATTGAGATATAAATATTAGAAATGTCTAGGGGAAATATTTATAAACTGTGTTTGAATAACAGAAATGAATAACGAAACTACATACGAAATTAGTTGTGATCTTGGTTCTAACTTGAGCAGAGATCCGAAAAAGATTTATAAAACTTTGAAGTGTACTTCCACGATTATATGTTACTAATGACAATTTCAAAATACATTTTTAACAAAGGGCGGTTAAAATAATGAATAATATTATCGATTAAAAATCCTTTGAAAACACATTATTTCTATAATACCTATCAAATAAAATGAATTATAATCGCACGGATGAACGGAAAAATGTATTGAACAATGTAATTATTGTATCGATAAATGCGTACAACGCGCTTTAAAAGAAAATTATTTCGTTTATATTATGAAGTCTTGTTCGATAGATGGCCGACAATCAATAATATTTGGCATAAGTACCGATAATTTTGATTCCTGCAGTTAACCCCATTCTCAAACACTTTTCATTCCAAACGAATCGACAAACCTGATAATCATGACTGAAAATATTTAAAAATATATGTATTTTAAACAATAAAATAAGAATATATACATATCAGTGTATTTAGTCAAAAAGTCTATTTACTGAGAAATTAGATTGACAATTCAATACTATTGTACGCATGGGTACAATAGTAATAAGGCAAAAAACAAATCAAAATTCTTATGCTTAATTTATTCATTTTATGGTAATAATAAAGATTGACACTATTCTCTAGCTCGATCGAGACTACTTCAAAATACTTCTCATACATTATATAATAACAATATTAAAATCATATTTATAATAAAAATAACTTTTAATTTATAAGTCAATTACAATAATATGTCTCGAATATACAAGACTCAATGTTTATTAATTACTTATCAGGAATCAGGTCATCGGTATAAAAAATAAAAACACCTACATGAATAGTGGGTTATTTTTAAACACGAATAAACATTATTTCATTTGAAATTATTTCATTTTTAATAAACATTATTTCATTTCACGATGAGATTTGATAGTATACTAATGTCACCAATGCTACTTAAAATTAATAAATAACGTGTTAATTTAATTTTTATTTAGATGACTGGTTAGGTTAGAAATTTGACACCGAATTCCAAATAGTCTTCAACCGGACTAATATAATATAATATGCGTATTAGTTTATTATTTTGCCGCCATTTAAGAATAAACTTTTTTTGATACAATAGGTAATTACAATACAGTAGGTAATTATCAAAATATAGATGACAATAAAAAAATAATAAAAACAATAATCGGTAAAAATTTCATAAGAATAAACGAAAATACATTTCTCGCTTTACTCAGAATCTAAATATATCAGCGTAATTTTTACAATATAATGTTAAGTTCTCAAATTTTAATTTTGTTATTATATATTTTATACTGAAAAGTATTCAATCTTTTTAGAATATAGAATCTTTTAACATGTGGTATTTAAAGAATGTTTTTTAAGTTCATCGACAAATTATACCAAGTACTTACTAGAAAATGTACGTGAAATATTAGAATTTATGTTTCGAAGTTCAAAGGTAAAATAAAGATGAACACGGCATTCAAAACATATGAAAAATATGTATTTTACAATATAATATATGTAATTCATTATATTGAAGATATTATTATATTGTTATGATTATTATGAGAGAACAATCCGTGGAGCGTATTAGATTTATAATGTTATACCTTCAAATTTCAGTATCTACCCAAGTTCCATTCATTAATAGGATATTCGGAAAATAATTTATTATTTGAAAGTTATTTTCGAATTTTTCAAAAGTGTTATAATACTAAAATATACTTGATTTTTCCATGATATCGTCATAATTTTAATGCTAGAAAATCAAATGTTATTAATTATGAAAAATAAAAGTGAATATTATAGTATAGGTCAATTTGATAAAAAAAAATAGTTTTATTAATCTCAAAAATAGATTTTTTTATGTTCAAACATAATAGTTGGCTTAGGTCCGAACTACTGTTCTTATCGCCTCAAGCAATAGTGCAATGACCTATCTCTATGCCAAAGATACCAGATATGACTTGAACGACCAGACATTGAATGCAAATTTACGAGTTTATGTAACGAGTTAATGTTGAACAAAACGTTAAACGAACGTGCAATGTAGAGAAAAAAATGCATTATCTATTCGAAAATTTTTAAGTAGGTCTAATGAAATATTACTAAGACATCTCGAAGAATATATTATTTATAGCTAACCTAACCACAACTGTTTTATTTTTTAGTGATAATATCCGTATTATACATTTTCATAAGATGATGTCAATTTATTAAATACGTTTTTTTACATTTTTACAATAGTATAAAACTATTTACTTTATATTACATTCGTGGTCAATATCTATGTGTTGAATAGTTACATTGTTGAATTCTTTGTAATCGTTTAGCAGTCAAAATGAACCGTAATATCAAGTCAATTTTTGTTTTTTTTTTTGTAAAATAATAATATCATAAGCTTAAAACATTCATGGATTATTTATTTAAATATTAAATCAATAAAAATGATAAAATTTCAACAAATTTTGGACCATAAATAAAACTAAACAATTTTCGAAAATTTGTTGTTTTGAAATTTAAAATTGTACTTACAATATCACGCTGGTATTAGTCTAGTTGTTGCCCGCAAAAAAGTATAAGTATTAAGGATAATATATGGATTCTCTCTGTTCATAAAGTAGTTTTTTTAATATAATCGGTATAAACATTACATTATACTATTGTAAAATAATAAACATAAGTACATAACCGTATAATTACTGTTATATTATAATTATAATTACATACATATGACATTATATGACATTGTGATAAAAATTGTGATTATATTTATCGCATCTACGACAGGCGTACGATAAAAGTTTCACCTCAGAAATGAAAATAATAAGTACGCCTTAAATTACATTTTTGGATATTTTTAAAAATATGTGTTTGGTAAACGCAGCATGATGTATGATAACGGGCTATGTACGTGGCGGTACGTCTAGTGAAAAAAATTCAGCGTATTTATATAGTAATTTCTATTATGATATAATAATTTTTAGAAGTATAAAACTCATAAAACACGGATAAAATATAACAAATGAAATTCCAAATTTTGAATAATACGAGAATTACGAGATTGTTCGTTGTTATCGAATCGGACCTATTTTTTAAATTGTTGCTATTATTTATAAGACTTGATAATTATTAAGACTCGGCGACTCTGTATGCTAACTTATCAAAGAAATCACTGGATTATTTTACAATTATCAAAGAAAATTATAATCTATGATATTAAAAGTTGTCCATAGAATTAAGAAAAATACAAATAGATAATACTAATAATAATAATTAAAAAAAGATTATGCTTCAGATAATTCAGAAACACTGAAATGGCTCGTTTAATTTATATATTATTGTATAGAATATCATAAGCATTTACAGTCAAATCAGGGATTTTATTAAATTTCTAAACAAATAGCCAAAATCTAAAGATTAAACACAATTTCAGTATTTTACTAGGTGTTTTATTGAAGGTCTAGGTAGTACGTTAATTAAATTAAATTAATAAAATTAGGTCGGATGAATTTAAAGCCATTCATGATACAAAATTATTTTAAATTCATAATAATATTTTTCATATATTTCAATTTCACGTCTATGAAAATAATGTAATAGCATCAAACTATAATTATAATTATGTTTGGTTGGAAAAATTTAACCAAATGATGTATTTTTCATTTTATGGTTTTTTTTATTACTTGCCTTATTCTTAATAATAATCGTCTCAAAATTACTAGAGATATAAATTGATATTAAATCTTCAATTTTTAATCTGTCATATACAAGGTATGTAGCACATATTATTGTAATAAATTATATTTGAAATGAGCAATTATTTCAAACTAATCGTAACAACTCCTGTAATAGATTGCTTTTTCGTCCGCACAAAATATAGCTTGATTAATTATTATTGTTATACACAATACAATTCTTATTTAATTCTGTTATCACGGCGCTATCTAAGAAAATGTGCTCTAGGTGATTAGTTTAAAAAATAAAATAGATTATCAATGCGAATACCTATTTATCATCCAAGGCTGTAATAATTATTAATAACTGACGTCTGACAATAACATTGTATGGATATGTATACAAATGTCTCCTCACATACACATATCAATACACATAATTGGTTGCAGTCAATAACTTTTGTTTAGTTTTTTTTATTATTACTATAATACTGACGTTATGAAGTAGTAGTAAACTAATTACTGGAATGAAGTTGTTAATAATATACATTGTACCTATCTTGGCAAGTTGATCGGCGATGAACGTTAATAATATAATATAACTCGTAATTTTATTCCCACCGGGAAATAGCACGGTCAATGTTCGACTAACGCCAATGCGTTTATATTTTATTGTTCTATTTTTTTCCCTCCGATCGTTTAGATTACTCAACTGAATTACTGTTTCGTATAGATGATAAAGACTGCTACACACTATCAATACGTTTTTATTTATTTGTATATATCTATTTATAATTTATGTGTTATTTATACACACACATATATATATACGTATATATATTTATGTGTTTGTGTGTATAAAAACTCATTGATATCGTATAAATTATTTATGTCTTATGAATTATATTTGCTACTTAGAAAATAAAATTACCACTATACCTGTTCCGAGCCCGATTGTTAGGTACAAGGTTATCACAGAATTGGCTACTAAACCACTGATCAGCAAACACACGCCCGCTAATATGGCTCCGAATATGGTTACTAAACGACACCCGTATTTGTTTACAAAAATACTGGCGATGGGTCCTGCAAAAAAATAAAAATAAAATTATAGATAAATAAAAGAAATGCCGCGATACCGAGTTAGTTAAATAAAAAACATAATCGCGAATAAATTAACTATAGTTTGGAATAATATTAATCATTAGATATATAATAACGTTATTTCAATCGCTACTACAATGTTTTTCTTTTTATTTATAACCTATGTGGGCACAATGACGTGTTTTTCTAATGAAATCTCGTTGCTACCTGTGCGTTATAAAATATTCTACACATTAAATATAATTCGTTTTGCCCGGGCAAAAAATCAAATTCCAATCATATAATACACATATACAGTGTACACACACACACAGGTTATTTAAATATATATTTTTTAATGAGGCGAATAGCCAATAGGCGATATTCTGCAACACGGAGAACGAAAAATGTAAGCGCCGTTTCAGGTGTATGCTATAATTACAAAGGCACGCGGGCACGCGGAGGCGTTCTTTAAATAAATTATAGATTTAATAGTTGTTATTAATGAGTTAATAGTTGTAACACGGTAACGTTACCACACAACTAATAATTTATTGTGTCGAATTTCGAGGCTCAACCCACATTTATTGGACAGGACTAAGCACGTGTGCATAATTATAAGAGTATTAATAACACGAAGACAAATACACCGACTACTCGTATTCTTAAACGATGCGTACGATACATTTCGAGTCATTCTTTATTGAATATTTAAATTTTACCGTTGTGAAACATTGTAGCTTCTTATTTTATCTAAGAATATAATATATATTTTATTCTCGAGCGTAAATTATAAATTTCTTCTGAATAAACTTCGGAAAGTTTGCTTTCCAGGGAACATATCGTCTATATCTCAACAAAAGTTATACATACATAAAAACCAAAATAATTATTTCGTTAGGTTAGGTTTAAATTAACGAATTTAAATTAAACCTACCCGTAATGTATGTTCAATCAGTGTTTGTTTTTTTTCAACTTTTATTTACAAAACATTTATTTGAGAAGCTTTTCATTTCAATTAATGCAAAACTATAAGGATTATATTATATCATCATATATATCATCGATATCATATTTTCCATGCACATTCTCGTTCTTAAACATTATATATATATAATATATACGTATATTTTACGTTAGATTATATTAGATACGTATATATATATATATACGTATATATACGATACTATCAATCGGAATGTAACCTAGCCATTAGTATGTTGAATAACTTTAATGTATTCATTAAAATTCAATTCAATGACATGTAAACATGTATAAACGTATTCTATAGAACCTACCTACCTGTAATGGGTTTACAGCTGATTTACATGAAACAAATAAAACTAGTAACTAAAATAATAAACGATCAAACTCCGTGGAGTTTGAAAAAAAATAGTTCTTACATCTTATTATGCTACAGGAATTGTAATTAGCTTTTGTTTAAAGGCCGACCAGAGCATGTGCAGCGTACGCCGACAAACGAGAGGACATTGAAATAGAATACAACTTTCAATTTAAATATTCCAGCGTAGCACCACAATGATTACATCGCTGTGCGACGTATATTCATTCCGGTGAAGTACAATCGATCGACATAGGCAATTGAAAGTCTGTTTTTTGCATTGTTAAAGAGCATGATATTATTCACTATTCAAAAACAAATTAAAAAATATAAATACAAGAGAATGACCGAAGTGTTCAAGGCTCTTAGAAAATGTAATGACAATGGTGTTTGCGCAATTAAGAGTAGGTAGAATAATACACAACAATACTCGGTTATATACTATAATATAAATAGAAAGAATTATGGTACATTTTCTGTACAAATATACATTTCAAATATAAAAACCCGATAGTAATATGTGAAAATTATAACAAAACGCCTCCGATGTTACAAAAAACTACGAGCTAAATTGGTATTCTATTTGAGTCCATGGGCTCTCGGATACGACAACCGACTTGAATTGCAAAGAAAAGTATTTTTCTACGGTAAACAATGTTTACTAAACATCATAATGTAGTACTATCGTATAATCTAACACGGAAGTGGCAATAGTGTGATAAACATTGTTCAGACTTGAGGTAAGCTATCGTCCACCGTCAGCTTTACGATAACAACTTATTAAGAGTTTACCGTTAAGAGTTTAATGTTTACCGTATTTTTGGGCTAGTTGAAATCAACGCGTGAATACGGTTCGTTACTAGATAACGCATCTTGATATCTCAATTGATTTAAAATTAGTTTACTTTAAACAATCATTCCGTTATAAAACATAGTAGACAGAGAATATCTATTTATTCCACTCAAGTTCACAATTTAAATGACACTATATAATGTCTTTAGAATTACAATATTATACAAACGAAATGTAACAGCTTTAACGAATTACTAAAATACCGAAATTTTGCATCAGTAAAATTAATTAAAATTAACAACGAACGAAAAAATATAAACATATTACATTGGTTATTTTTTATAACTGAAAAATTAAAATCGTTTTTTAGATAAATACTTTTACATTGACTTAAGTATAAACATATAAAGCCAATATAGAAATGTTAACAATACACAAGTAGTAAATTCAACCGTATCTAAAAATTCTAAATATGAAAAAAATAATATACTTTTTAATATGTTAATTCTATCATATTATCGATATATCAGAAGTTTATTAGTAAATCACAAGAGAGTGATGAATACAATTTCAAGAATTCTCTGAAAACAGAATAATCAGGAAGATAAATTAATGTCAATAATTAAACATGTTTTATGTCGATTTATCTCTGTCATAATATACATAATAATAAAGAAATATAGCACAATAAACATATTTGTATGTTATATAATAATTATAGTAGTATATAATAATGAAATTATAATTTTTTAATTTTTAATTTTAAATCCACTTTAATAGTGAAATATTGTGATAGATATTCGTATAGACTTTAATACTAACAAATATAGTTTCAAAATTCATTATTATTAAACGACTAAATTTTAAATTGAATTTTTAAAAATTGAAAACGTGCAGAAATTATTAATCTCATAATTTATTGATTATCTACCGTAAATTAAATAATTAATTATATAAATACAAATTTAGCCCAACAAAATATATTCATTCTACAAATTCTATCTTGTTATAACTTTTTGTTGTGTAATTATTTTTAAAATTAGGTCCAATAAATGTTCAAGATTCAAATTTAGTAACTTTAATTATGCACGAGTATATGTTTTTGTGCAACTATAAGTATTATTATTTATTATTTTATTTACTTACAATAAATATTATATCATTAAGTAAGTTTTTAATTGTTTTCATTCAGTTATCTGCTTATTTATCAAATATAACTAGTAATTAGGTCGAATATACGAATAATAGTATTCGAAATAAATAAGACGAGGACGATTATTTTTTTTCATACATTTTAAGTGCCTAATAATGTTGGTCATCTAACACGCAGATAGAAATTAATTTAGTCCTAGACTATAAATTAAGCATATTATGATGTTTAGCACTAAATGACTGCCATCCACATAACAATTTTACTACATTTTATTTTATTACTAAAACTAAAAAAATTTAAAAATCATAATATTACATTTTTAAACCAGTAAGTTAAAATGATTAAAAACAACATTATTAAAACCGATTATTAATTTCTGTATAAATATAAAGATGTTAAATTATAGATTAATTTAATAAATTTGAATTCATAAATAAATACGCCAAACACTAATTTAAAATCACAACTATCGCCATTAATAATACTTGTACCTCGAAATAATTGTACATAGAAATCAAATAAAAATAATAATATTTAAGATTAGATTATAGGCAGGTAAATCCTTGTGAACTAACAAGTGTATTTGACTGAAAGTTTTGTACATGCCTCGAACAAATTTAAGTGTAAACACCTACTAAACTACTTAAAATAACTCAAAACATATGCTTATTAATTAGTTTAAGTAATCAATAAGTTTTTGAATTATCACCTAATATTGAATTAGGTGTATTCATAAACGTTAAAGTAATTTGTATATCATTATAAGTATTGAAAGGTTATTCTGTGAAGTATTAAAATTTGTAATAATTATCAGTATTGAAGTGCTTAAGCAATATCAGTGAAAAAAAACCTATTCAAATACTTTTGCTATAAAATCATGACATATTGTTAAAAAAAATGCTAGATCATTGACTTTTAAAGATAATATAAATAAATAATGTATATAGTTGTTATGGACGTTTACAATTTAATTTGCCACATATTCTTTGAATCATATGACGACAATGTTATCTATAATAGATTTGTTTTAATAAAATTCAAATTATTAAGTAATAAAGTTGTAAATAATGTCAAATCAACTATACTTTACTATTCTTACTACTAACTATTAGTTTAAAAATAAGTTTAAACAAATTAAAATTTCTTGAAAGTAAAAACAAAAACATTTTTTAGAAGTATATAAAATTTTTAAAGAAACTAAAAAAAATTCTTAAAAAAATTTAATTTTACCATCGAAATTTGTATTTTACCTAAAACTTACCCAATACACCATCTATGAGTCAAATTATTTAATGATTGGATGAATTCGCTTCTTTTTTCAACATATTTTTAAAAAGGAATTTTTTAAATTAAAATCCAAAACAATTCGTTGAAACACATCTGAGACGTGCGATAAGTCAGTCATAATTTGTGATATACGCGGAGTTTATAATGGGTATAATGCGTATTTAAAAAAAAAAATTTAAATCCCTTTTTTCTAATATATTTTATAAGAAAAAAAATAAACTGCACATTAAAATAATTGCAATAAGATAATTATTAATTAATTAAATTTTCTTTCTGTTTTATTTCAAAGCAATAATTATTTACACGCATTTAATAATCGTTTTCCAATAACTTTTTATATAATATACTAAAATAAATTAATGCACTTAAAAAATATATAAAATATGTATTAGATATCCAAACGAGTGTACTTTAATATAATATTTGGGTAGGCCAAATAAATATGAATATTATTAACTATTTAATGGTTAATATATCACAATACATTGGGATTGAAAAAAACGTATTTACTCTTTAATTCACCAAATCACGATTTTCATTTAATACGCTATTAATTTTATTTTTTTTCGTAAGCAACACAATAAATACTTACATATTTAGATAGTAGACACTATTAATATTGACTTGGAATACATAATGTTATAAAATACTGGCAAAGCCTGTTCGTATAAGGATACGTTTATTTTATACTATCCCAAATAAGGTTTATAACTTTAATATAATGTAGTAATGTATAATGCTATATCGATTATGAGTTCAGGGACTTAGGATCTACGGTATGCGTACTTACTCAATAGTATTTAAGTTTTTTACTTTTATTAATATCTACAGTCTACCTACTCAGTATTAAACGAATAAAATCTTTATCATCATAAATATGGGTTTATTTATTATAATTAATATTTGATTATCATAGTTTATACTATTATTTAATGGTAATCAATAAATTTCGTTATTTTCTATAAAAAATATTATTTTTATTATTATATACTCGTATTTGTTTTGCCATACGTGAAATCATAATAACGAAGTACAAAATAAATCCAAATACCAATATACCAATTTCATTGATTCTAATTTCTAATTAATTGTATAATTATTAGTTATTAATTTAAACATACTTTGTTGTTAAATTAATTCTAATTACACCTCTTATAATGTGTATACAATAATCTATATTAGAATTTGAACAAAATTAGTTCATAAACGGTCAATTTGTTTTTTTAACTCATCACGAGAGTACGACGAATTAAATTATTTAAGGTCATACAAATCAGAACAAAATTGATTTCTTGATACTTTTATAGCCAATTATGAACGTATAACTTATAAACTAGTGTGCATGATTTGATTAGATAACCTTATAAGCTCTATAATTGCAGCTTCAACGATAAATACTATACAAAATATGTGTACTTGCGTTCGATATTAAAACTGAAACAATTTTTTTAAATTATTGGTAATTTACTATATACACTCAATAGATCGATTGAGAGGAAATCAGTAATTACCTGTGCACGAAAAAAATAAATCGCTACAATTTTTTAACAACCATCTCCAAGTCTCGTCATGTAATAATTTCAATAAAAGCCTTAGGTTCACAAACAATTATTGAGGGAGATTATTTTTTCGTGATGACTGGGCAATATATATTTTACAAAGTATGTTCAATATTCATAGCTTTCGGTCAATCATTCACGAATAATTTCAATAATTGATTCTAGATTATTTTATCACGCGCAAAATAAATTTATAAAACCAGATGAAATAAAAAAGGTAAATTTAAATGGCACACTTTCTTGGCAAAAAACGTATTATATATAAATTTGGATTTTTTCGAATTGTTTTACAAACCAAAATATACTATTATGTGTATCCTACAAAAATAAAGAGTTAATTTATGCATTATTGTAATAATAAATTATGTTTAAGCAATTTTTTAGAAAAAATTCTAGTAAAATAATTATCACAATTACATAACTCAGTATGCGTGAAAAAAAAAACATGTACAAGCAACATCTACAGCCGCATTCATGCATAGTTTTAACATCATGTGGTTGAAAACTCGTACGCGACATGTCATGTAATTATAATACGCAGTCTACATATAATACAATAAACTTTAAAAAAAATCATTTAATAGAAGTATGTATTTGTATAAAGCATAGAAAATTATAGTATGATGAAAATGTATTTTGATACAACAGCGAACACATTGTTAATTTATTTTACCTTTGTTCTATAATCTATACAGTATTTAGACACTTGACAGCGTGGCTATAGAAATGAACGATAGTGTGGTCTGTGATTGTATGTATTTGCCATAATAATATGTAACAAAAAACACGAGCACATATGGTTAGCAAGTCGGTTAGGAATTTGGCGCCTCGAGGCAATACAATAACTAATAGCCCACCCATCACCAAAATCACTACAAAAAAAAAAAAGGAACCCGAGTATTTGAAATCGAATTTAATCATGAATTATGATTTTTTTTTTTATATGTATAACATATATGTTGCATGTGTATGAGTGTGTATACCCCAGCAGTCCAGCCTGTACATATTTATATATATTTCGTCTACACTCAAGTAGTACCACCTGGGGCAAGAACCCTTTAAAATAGAGCACTCCTCTGAATATGTGCGGGCTGCGGAGACCTGTTTCGATTTATATCCGATGTACACGAGACGTAAGCTAAATAACTATATCGATATTTATATGCTGTATTGGAAAAAATATTGAAGCGAAAAAAATTATCAACGTCACGGTACTCAGAAATAATTTATACTTTTTTTTTCCATAAACTAGTATATGGAAATAAAACACGTTGGTTCATACAGTTAAATTTAACACATGTTCTCGAAGCGTGAGATAATATTTAAAAAAAAAAACGTATCAAACGCGTCGATCATAAATTAAATAATTATATTCGACTGGTGCGTGTTTGTTCCACGCGACATACTAACACCGGTTTCAAGCAAAACAAACATTTCTAACGAAAATGTAAAACGGTTCTTTGCATAATAAAAAAAAAACATCAAATTTTAATTTATTGAAAGAAAAAAAACTATAGAGCCAAGATTAAAATACTATTATAATTGTTTTTTAAAACAATTATTCAACCCGCTAAAAAATCAAATCGGATTCCGAGTTTTACTAATTCCAATGATTGATTAGACCCTATTCCAATGAAACACGTAAGTATTAAAAACAGAAATCCGAGTGAACAATAATTATTATTCGTCATTCGTGGCACAAAGCGATTCACAAATGATTAATAAACAATTACCTATATAGAGCGGTCAAGAAAAATGTTCAAAGGACACAAATGTTACTAAGACACATCTCCTTTCAGGAACTTAAAAAATCATAACTATATTAGTATTACTTCATTTAATAAATAAAAATGATTGTGGACTAATTATAAATAAATCATTGATACTGTCATTAGGTATTTGCACTTGATATATAATTTCACCAATTTCTAACGGAAGTGATGAATAACGAATTAAATAGGCCTAGAGAAGTTAAAATAATAAATTATTACCTGAGCATAACGTTATTCCAACCAATAAAGACGCTATCCATGCAGTCGCCCCGTTACTTTCTTTAAAAACTTTAAGGAATTCTGCATATAGAACACCAAATGAATATGTTACTCCGTCAGCTAAAAACAAATAAATGAACATGGTGGATTATTATTTTGTAGTCGATTTATTTTGTTTAATAAATACATTGTTTTCGAATGATAATGTTACTCAAATGAGACCTTATAAATAACATAAGTCATATAGTGCACAAGCAAACTATTTAATTAAATCAAATGAATTTCGTAACAGATCATAAATATGATATAATTTAAGGAATGTTGCTGAAAAACTTACTTAACATTCTATCAAAAAAATTTAAAACATTAATAGAAATTATAGCTATTATACATTTATATTTTATCAACTATTCTAAAATGTAATTGGTACTTAGGTATTATACATTTTCAATAATATGTTAATGTAAATAATTTTTAATAATTATAAAATAGTTCAGAAAATTTACAATAAAATTATTCTGTAAAAAAATTATAACTAGAAAAATATATTTCTATAAATATATTTAAATATATATGTATATAATATATATAAATAATGTAAAAATTTTGTGTTAAAAAGTTAAATAAACTTTCATAGATTTTTTATTAAGTCTCTTCTATAGTATGCAATAAGTACAACCATAAATTTAAAATGCCTTTACATTTATATGCATTTTTATACTATAATTATATAATATATTTTATTATTACTATTATTTTTAAATTAATTTATCTACTCTCATATACATAAAAAAAATGGAAATACTATACTTATACTTATTTTAATTTCAACTACAATCAGTAATGATAATTTTTTTTCTTTTATTTATAAATGAAGAATAAAAATTAGAATTGATACATGTGTCCCTCAAAAGTGTTCTCTTGTCATAGGTTTACTATTCTTGATATAAACTTATTAATGTTAATTATAATTAATGTAAATATTGATGCACAATCATTTTTAAAAAAAGTAATGAAGGTATAAAAATAAAAATTATTATAAATTATAAGTACCACTTAAGATTAAAAATTACTTTTCATTAGCAATCTGAATTTATTTAATTTTTTCAAAGATATTTTATTACATTTTTTTTGTTTTTGATATTTTAGTATACTTTTAGAATATAATTAAGATATTTGATTAACCATTAAATTCATATTATTGATGATATACAACTACTAAAAGTTAAATAACATGTAATAAATATTTCAAATACATTGCTAAACAAGAGAATTGGCAGTTAACATCTATAATATATACTTATTAACAACTTTGTTATAAATTATGTTGTACAATAATTTCAATTATTGTAATAAGTCTTGTAGCTTTTTGATCATATAATTCATTACCTTCAATAGTATCTAATATTTAATAATATACAAAATATTCATTTGAATTATACTACTAATAACACATTTACTAATGATCAAAAAAAGAATGAGAATAATTTAATACTCAATTATACTCAGGGTTACTATAAAGTACTTTAATAAGTTTTAATAAAAATATAAAATTACCTAGGAAATTACTACGGTCAATTTCAAATTTAAATATAAGCTATATTATAATACCAAATAATTTAAAAAATTATACACAAGAGATTATGATAAGGTTAATTATTATTTATATCCTCTCCATTGTCAAATAACACTTAAAATCAGACTAAATAATCGAAAACTTTTATATATATATATATATATATATATTTTATAGAAAATAAACAAAATTATTCACATTGAAAATACATTTTATTTTCATGAAATACTAGCAATTTAGTGAGTTGTAGTCTTTAATATTATACATTATGATCAAATAGATGCTTAATTTATTTTAATCGGAATTTTATCCTGATAAATCTTTTCCCATAAATTTATCAATTTTATTGATAGTTAAGTAAATAAATGATTACTTCAACTCAACAATTTTAGAATCTATCCAAATTCTATTGACAGTATTATATATAAATAGTAAATAAAGTATTATTGAAAATAATTTTATCAGATCATATTTTATTTTTTTAAATTTTCTACATGACAATATTTATTTATGTCTAATGAATTTATGAATCCTAACCATAGTAAATATTTCATTATAAATCAAATCATTGAAAAAAAAAAAAATGATTATTATAACAGCAAGAAATAATTGTTGAGTTTGCGATAGACATAATTTTATGTAGACAATTTAAATAATTTCTGCTTACATAATATCTATATTGATCAATTAAATTACAACTAAACTCATGCAAATAACTAATTAGTTTGTACACATACCTACCTAACATTTATCAACCATTACTTGCAATATTCATACCATGTATGTATAAATATAATAATAATAATATATAGGTGTACTATTGCAGATTCATTTTTTTTAACATAAGTTCATATAAATTTTTTTAACTGGCAAGACATTTATGATTAGAATATAATGACACCTGACCTATAAGGTCTAACGTTATCTTATTTAAATTTCATCTTAGAAAATGTCATTATACAATAACCGAGCGTTTCTATTTAATCGATATAATAAATACATTTTAAAATAAAATCAGTCATATTTAAAGACAAATATTATCATATTCATATTAAATTTATTAATAATTATTTTTGAACTTATAAAATTTTAATTATGTGATAAAAATTGACCTAACTTGTATTTGTTAGTAGAAATTGGCAAGATAAACCCAATATAATATTTGATAATAAAATAACTTTAAAATAATAAAAGTTTGAACAAATAGTAAAAGTTACAGACCCGTGAATCTTTTATTTTACTTCATCTATTATATAGAGTTCATTAAAATGAATCAATAAATAAGATAATTGAACGTTACAAAAACCACAAGAATATCATAGGTACATAATATTATATTACAATCAAATATTTGAAAATGTGTTGAAATCAAAGAAATCCTAATACAAACATATTTAACATAAACAGTAGTTTGAACTATGTCAATCATTTCACATTTGGTGTATTAAGTGTAAATAAAGTTTTTACTTATGTCAATATATTTCAAAACACATGTACAAAAAATAATGATTGTTTATGATAAAAAATTCTTATTGTGTTTATTCTAATATTAGAACACAACAATTTAAGTGTAAATAGGTTTACAATGTTTAATTTAGCTTCTCCTAAATCTCAAGACTGACCAAAAGTGAACATAAAACATTATAACATTAAAATTATTTGAATTAAAAATATATATAAAAACTTGGGTAAATTTATTTTTGGACAAGTTGTGAATTATAAGTACCAATTAATCATACAAATTTATTTTTGGAAGAAAACTTTTTAAATTTCAATAGATAGTGACTTTAATTGTAATTAACCTTAATTCATACATAGATGTTATGTAAGCAATATATGAAATACTAGTATATACTATATAGATAGTGTAGATCCTAATACATTAATATGTATACTTGTGTATATCTTATATGTTTATAATCAAAATGAACATTTTTTTAAATTAACTTTTTAAGGAAAACCTAAGTATCAAAATGAAATACAATTTTACTTATAGACAAAAGATGTAGTAAAAATAAACACAATTATTTAATAACATAACAAACTAAGGTACCTCAATATTTAATCGTATTTGATTATTTTTTTATAATAAAAAATTACAATTTTCATATTAATATAACTAGATTTTATACAGAAATATAAAGTAAAAATATCAAATAATTTTATATCATAGCTTACATTTTTTAATGATATATGGTTAAAAATGAAAATTAACAGGTAAATGCAATATCTGTATAAATACACACACATATATATATATATATATATATATATATATATATATATGGAAACAACCCAAATATTAAGTAAATATATCATTCATAACGGTATTTATTGTTGAAGATAATTTTTTAAATTTCCAATTTTCAATTTAATGAAAAATGATGTTTTATTTCATCGCGTTAGAGAGAATAACTAATTAATCTAAAACTATGTAGGTAGCTAAAGGTAAAAATTAAATTTTAAAATAAATGTGTTTTCCAATAGTATATTTAATAACGGGACACAAATTATTTAAAAAAAAAATAAATAATCTTTATTGAAAACGAAAATACTCATTTGTTTCATACGCAATAATTATGATATGAATTCGAATACTAGGTACATAGATTTATATCATGATAGATTAAAACGAATGTAGGATAATAGTATAATAATAAATAAAACGAAAATTAAATCGGGCTCACAATGGCCGGGTGCCAAGGCACTGCACGTGTGTGTAGGAAATTAATGGGAAACGGTAGAGGCGAAAATAGATTCGTCTAAAACGTAAATAATAATAACAACAATATCACACGATCACAAAGGACTCGCGTGGAACGTTTGGAACTTGAATTCATTCGAGAACGACCTAAATAAAAATAAAAAATAACTCACTGACGATGTGTATCATAAATGATCCGAACACGACTAGCCAGCCCCAACCGCCGTCCGGGGGACCTTTTGGGACCATCACCACCGAAGTTTTCTTCTCGGGAGGGTTCTTCGAGCGCATTGTATTGGCCATGACGCGGTCACCGCGTTACCGTAGTGGTTTTTTTTTTTTCTATCCCCTTTTCTAAGAGATTCCCGGAGGACGACGACGAAATCGTTGTCGGACAGATGCACCACAAATCGCACGCGTGTCGTTTATGCGAACGGTCGAACAGTACAGTGATGCATTTTCGTCATTCGATCTCACCTGCGGTCAAAGAAAAACCCTCAAAAATAAAATAAAACAATATTATAAACGTCCTACGGTTAATAGTAATAATCGGTCTAGAAGTAAACAATTATTATTTCGGAAATGCGATGACGACGGTCTCGAGCGTATCGGATTTCGTTTGGGGCGCGGAGAGAAGACGGAAACGAAATGTTAAATCTTCAATCGCGCGGATGAGAAAAATATCCGTCGGGACCGTCAAGATGACGAATAAAATCGGGGAAGCAAGAAAAAAAAAATCAAAAATCAAACGTCGTGTAGCGTACGAGTGCAGTCGTTGTCGTTCGGGTGTTGGAGAGAAGTCCAATGGACCGGTGCAGCAGACCATGAGCCGGCCGATTGAACCGCAAGACTGATCGGAGACGCGGATCGAGTTTAAACTGATGTCACAGAAACGTATCGGTACTATCATCGCAGCAGCAGCAGCAGCGGCGGCGGCAACCAGCAGTGAGCGGCCGCGGTCGTTGTTGTTCTACTACCACTTTTCGTGTCGTTATCTAAGACGATCGGCAGTGGTGATAGCACGCGCGCGGCTACCATGTGCTCGGCGCTGGGCGATGCCTGACTGCGCGCTCTGCCGGAGCGAAACTAATCAGCCGCCGCCGCCGCCGCCGCCCGCCCCGGGACCTTTTGAAAAGCCGATAACATCGGTTCGCGAACATTTTAGTTATTCTTATTATTATTTATTAGTTATTACCAACAATCTCTCGTCGTTCTCAGGATTTCATTAATGCGAGACAGGCTACTTTGTCTCTATATCAATCAACTATTATATGCGTTACAAAGTCGATCTGTTTTATTTTTTTTTGTATTTACTTAATTTATTCCACATACATATTATGACACTAATATAATATAATAATTTCCCATAAAAACAAACACGCGTTTTCAAAACTTTGCTATTGGCACACGAAAACTTAAAGATTATTATTGTTAAGAGAGCCATCATCACAAAATTATTGTTTTTATGATACATTTTTATTACCTAAAAACGGCCATTAGCAACACTTTTTCGCCATTTTTTGTTTGGCCACTTTTTATCGAAATGGTACTACTTTTATAAAGAGTATTTTTATGTTGGTGTACTGCAAAATAAATGTATTTGCGTAGTGTCTCGATATATAATACTGTAGTAGTATGTTAGATATTAGATACCTATTTATTGTCATACTTGAGTCAATGAAAATTATATTTCTCCTCGATTAGGAATCGGATTGAATTACACAAACGGAGAGCGTTCTAAGATCCATATTATTTATGCTAAACGTTAGTTTGACATAATAAAAAATTAAAAACGTTTGTAAAAAACACCTAATGTGTTTTCAAATGTGATACGAAGACGAGATCATTAATGAGTATTTTAAATTAAAATGTAAACATTTAATCGAATCCGTGTATCTTAAATACATTGATTTGTTCGTTGGGTCAAAAAAAGTCATCGATCAATCTAATTTACATTAGACATGTCTTAGTACATCCATTTTTTAAAATTAAAAAAAACTACAAACTCACAATGTTCGATCGAGTTCAACCCGTTAATTATTCTGTTTTTGTTTCTTTTATTATCTTTAAGTCTCTTGATTTAATTCTAGAAAAAATATCCACTTGAACTTGGTTACACCCGAATTCAAATATCGTACCTACCTACACATACGCTAATATCTATTTCTGTTAGTCTATATAGTATTATATAGTGTTTTACGTTATTCGAAACATAAGAAAAATGTATTTTAGCGACGATAAAGAGAAACAATACAACAGAAAATACATTTGTACCTACACAATCAATGTGACTTGTACAACACAAATGAAAAAAAAAGAAGCGAATCTTTATCACCATACATAATATATAGGTAGATGACGTTACAAGTTACTACTGTTATACTAGTTTATATTACTTATTGGCAAATGATCCAGACAAAACCCAAATAGGTACCTGTAACAGACTTTGTGCCATTCAACTTTTAATACCTAATGCGGTAAATATTACTCACGTTTGTATAGGTACAACAGGACGTGTCTAGACTCTAAAAACGTATTTTACTAGCATCGGTTAATATTTTTAATTCGTTCAATTTATTTCAGAGTGCAGCACTTATATTCAATGACTCAAAATAAGTTGAGGGATGCCATTTTTAAAAATACTAAAAATACTTATTTTATATTAAAAAAAAACCAATAATAAACACCACTGTATTATTGTAAAACATTACAATTTTTATATATATTTTAATAAATGCAATTTTTATGAAAAAAAACAATTGAAATAAGATATTGGGAAAATGTGATACAATGATTAATAATATAATATATTTTATCTACACAACATAAATATAAACAATCAAATCAATAATTAATGCACGAATAATTGTCGGGTAGGTTGTACCCTAAAAAATCCTGCCTGGGCAGGCAGACACAGCGTAATAGTTTTATTTTAAGTTTAACTACGTCATAAGTTCAATATTTATATTTTTGTATGCATAATTTTTAAAATTGTTATATCATAATTATACTATTATAATAAGTTAAGTGCGTAAAAATTCAAACATTATTATTATAATTAGGTCACTAGCAACATAAATGTATATAATAATTTCAACAGTTGAAAGGATAACAGTGAGGAGCCGAGGAGTAGTAGAAAAGTAGTTAAAAATTAATTTCAGCCATCATTACTTTTAATTTATCTGTTACTTAATGATAATTGATAAATATAAAAAGTTAAATGAAGTTTGACATATAGACGTATTAATATACAAATATTATTATAGATTGAGCGGTAATTAAAATTAAAAATGCGTATTTTAAGGTCAAATATTTAAAAGACAAACTTAATTATATAACTACTTTATATGTGTGTATAATAATACATAACTACAAGTTCGTTTATACTAATATTTAATAGAATTATTAAGAAATTTGTGTTTTGAATTTTTGATATCAGTATACGAATTTCAAATAAACTGAATCATTAAAAAAAAAACCAAATTGTAATCAATAATCATTATTCTAATCCTAATCATATTCCCAACCCCAAACATACTTTAATTAAGATTTCAGCTCTAATCATAACAATAGTTATACAGCTTATTCGTTATAGTTTGACAGTATAATTTACAATTTATTTTATTGTAAAATTGAAACCTAAATTTGAATATATTGGATTATGTTCGCGAACATGACAAATTTATACAATAATTGTTTGATTTATCTTAAAACAGCTGTAAAATTACGTATAAATGAATTAATCTGAACGTTAAATTTAATTTATCAGATGTTTAAATTTATATTATTTATTTATTAATAAACATGTTCTTTATACCTACTTAAAATTAAGATAGTAATTTATAGCTCTATTGTGATTACAATAAAACGAGTATATTATATAGAATAATTTTTTATTCTAATTGGCAATTCTGATGTCTGGGAGTGGCTAAAATCCTAAACTTCTTCTCGCGGGTCCAAAACTGACAAATGTTTTTACACAAAACACGAGTAAAAATTGTATGATTGTCAACATTTTAAAAAAAAATGCAAGTATAAAATATGGCTTATTATCTATCTATATATATATAATAAATATGCCATATAGGTAAGTCTGATAATAAATTTACCAATAAAAACGTATTCTTAATAAAATTGGTAAATATTATAGTGTATGGTATGTTCTTAATAATAACGATACTTAGAATTTAGAATATATTATGTTGGTATAATGAAAATGCGTATTAAAATAATTAGATTCTAATAGATCCGATAAATGACTATATGAGTAGAATCTTAGAGATACTTAGATTTTTCGCTTTTTCGGTAGTCCGTTATTTTTACGTCTTAGTTGGAAAAAAATGTATCTAAATCTAGTTAAAATGTTTATGTACTAAAATGAAGTAGAAATACGCCAATTATGATTAGAAAACCGGTAGATAATTTATATTTATGATGTGAGCGTATAAAAGAATAAAAATTATAAGTGGTTATAAAAATTGTGATTATGAAATGGCTAACATGTATCGGAGAAATCTTGTTAACTATCTTTATTATTAAGAAAATCAATTTAAACGAGAAGGCACAAAATAATACAAAATGTAATTAAATAGGTACTTGTGTAGAGCGGACAATCACAAGTGGGTACTTATTCTTGTAAAAAGAATTCCGATATGAAACAAATTAGTTAGAATACTAAAAAATGTTAGTTGAATTTATATTTTATGATGATTGAAATATGATATCTGCATACATAATAATATAATAATATATATGAATAATAAAACGTAAATACGTTTTTTTACTATACCGCGTTTTAACAATGTTTCATAACCAGAGCTGTGAATTTAATGTATTCGTGTTTTTTTTTCTTATAAGAAATTGAATTCGGCCATCATTTGTTTTATATTATTTACAAATAAAGTACCTACAAAATTTTATTTTGCATATTTTTGCATGTTTTAGGGATTAATAATAGATTAATTTATATAAAAATAAATACATTTTTTTTATAATATTTCAATTATTATAAAGTTTCTGAATAAGAATAAAATAATCGACAACGTTTTTTTCAGAACACAAATTTCTCTAATTTATTTAATTTTAAAAATTTGTTTCAAATCCATGAACAAGAATCATCCATGTTACATTGTTACTAATTTACTATTGAACCACTTCTTAAAACAAACATATGCAACCAGATATACGCATACCCACACCGATTCCATAAACCTGATTCCCTCATTATTTTCAAAATACATTGTATTAAAACGTTAATACGAGTAGGTACTCAGTTCCAAAAATCCAGTTATAAAAGCTAAAAAAAAAGTACAAAAGAATACCATTATTAATCAGTAAACACCTAAATAAAATCCCAATCGTAATAATACCTTGATGGCTTGATTTTAATGTACGTGTTGGATTTAGTCTGAAAACAAAATCAAGTAGTAACTTGTAAAAGTACTTCAGTTTATGTTCTCGAATTCAGTCATGAACGTAAAGATTAAATTTTAAATTAACCTTAATCATTTGTTGGCCTAATACTCAAACATTTAATGCATTTTTTTTTTAAACACTATCATTCGCATTTATATGTACAATTTTTTTTTTGTTTGATGAAGTATTTAATTAAAAAATAAACAATTTGGGTTACAAAAAAATTATTTTAAGCAGACATTCTAATAGATTTATTCTAAGAAATACGTTTTATCTAACATTTTTCTCAATATTATAGTTGTTTTAATCTTATAAATGCTCGCAAAATCACGAATACCAGTAATTTATTGACTATTTATTATTTTTTCATAAACATTAACTATTATGATGTCATCATAACTCATAAGTCGCTTAAAATTGTTACTTATTATTATAAAGTATAAACACGAATGATGTTATTGTCGTTATTATCATATGGTTTGACATTAAATAAAAATATTTTTACTGCATATTATTTAAAAACACACATAATAATTAAGAAAACATTATATGAATTAATATAATTTATTTCGAAAAAATCAAACCGATTGATTTTTTCACGTATAATATTCAAATTAATAAAATTAACTTCTTTTAGAATAATTTGAAAAAGCTGTCGGATTAGATACTTTGTCCATGAACAAGATTTTGAGAGCGATCGTTATGCAGATGACAATGAGTCAGTGTGAAACATAACTACCTAAGCCATTTTGTGTAAGTGTAGGTAACATTAAAATAAAATACGAAGGTGTTACAGTAATATGACGAAAATGAATACACATTTTAAAGCAATGATAAACCTCTTACCTTTAAAACATGTATGACGTTAACACTCTACTCGGAATCTAAGAGTTACAATGTAGTGAAACTAGTTCATTTAATTATGATGATTTTAACTACACTACAGTGATTTATTTTTTGCGATATTTTTTATCGGCTCTTGAAGCAAATAATAGTTGTGTAAAATTTAAATAATTATGTGTATCTACTTGATACATTGACAGACTCAGCGTGATATCTAGCTCATTAAATAATAGAAACGTGCCGGCTAATACGAAGTAAAATGGAGTAAGTCACAAACGTACAATCATACAAAAAACCTGTTTATTCTATTAAATAATAATATATCGACATGTATTTAATATAATATCTCAGCCATAATCATGGTACTTTATTTATTACTGGCTTAGATCATCAGAAATACAAATGCCGTGCCGCTTTATAGGCTTTAAGTTATGTTTTGACTTAAGCCTTATTAAGGAAAAGTTCCACAGAAAAATCTAATTCAAAAAGTGAGCCCCTATTCGAAAAAGTTTGAAAACCTCAACAGTATAAAGCATGATTTTAAAGTGAAGTACGAGATCGCTTTTTTTTTTATGTTTTTTGAGTCGATAATATATCAAATATAATATAAGAATACCTATTAGATACCATTAAGAGGACAAATAATATTATTTATTCACTCTATAAAATATATAATACAGTATGACAACAATTAAACAACAGATGATAAATATTATATCTAATACTCGTGGTAAAATGCATTCAACACCACGGCAGATTATATCATTATAAAACCTTAAAAAGTTTCTAATATTGTATTAAATTATGTGTAAATAAAAAAAAATTTTCGACCAGTGAACATTTATTTTTAATCGTATATTTTTTTTTAACATTACGAATTGTTGATAAGCATGAATAAACTAAAGAAAGATTAATTATAGATGTTTACATTTAAATTATACGTTGTGAGTATCAAAAACCATAGCAATTTAAAATCTATAATTATTTGTAACTTATTTCTTTCATGTCTAAATTCATTAAAATTTGGTTAGGTTAGGTGAAACACGATTGTGGACGCTTTACTTTTTTGCAACATGCAATTGTGACGCATAAAATTCCTCCGGAGCAATTTTATTCAGAGTCCTCATATTAAAAAGTACAAAATACCAGTATAATAATTTGACATATACCTACTTACATATTATAATTTACATATTTAAAAAAAATTATCAAAATGAAAAATCCATTTTAGTAATACGGTACATATGTAACATGTAATGTACCTATTATCAGTGATCGAAGTGGTTCAAAATAAGTGAAGGGATGCCTGCATTTTTAAAAATACTAAAAATATTTGTTCCATATCAAAAAAACAATAATAAACATCACTGTACTTATTGTAAAACATTACAATTTTTATATACATATTTTAATAAATAAAATTTTTATGAAAAACACCAATATAAATCGATAACCTTTGTATATACTCGTGATTATAAGGGGGGGGGGGGTGTATTATTTTAGACAAAAAAAGTGGAGGGATGCCATCCCCCACCACTTCTACCACTGCCTATTACGTAATATATGTATTCCAACAAAAAACATACATTTTTTTAACAAAGTTTTGATATTTTTCGTACATTTTATTTATTATTAGATTAATTGTTATATCCAATTTATTTTATTACTCTTCTATTCTCTTGTATACAATTTACCTAATTTCGTTTACGTACCATCAAGTGAAGTGATTGAATCGCTATTTTTAACCAGTTCTAAATGCTATTACAATAGCTGTATAATATTATGGACTAATAATTGCTATTGACCTCATCAGTTAATTCTTAGAGTAAATATTAACACTCAATAATTATTATTATATGCATGATCTTGACATCTTATTGTATTGTTTATTTATATAAATTTTGAGACATAATTTTTTTAGGATTCTAATATATAAGAAAAAAAATCTGCATTTATCTATATAGATATAGATATAGAAAATTACAACAAAAAAAGGCAGGACGGCCGACACTGAATGCAACGTGAGTTTTTACATCAATAAAGGAATGTTTATTTTAAATCCCCTTAAACTTAATGTCAATGATAACTGTTTGTAAACATAAACTGATAAGTAAATAATTACTATTGAAAATTGAAATACGCGGACCTCATTGTTATAATAATACTTAATACCGTACATTGTCTATATTATTTATAAATGTCACACGTCTATTTTTGATAAAATTATCAGTTCCGGCTATACATTTGAATTGTATATTTAATCACTGCAGACATCGTAGTAAATTGAAAAAAAGTATTTGAAGTATGTTGCATTATTTTAGAACTTGATGTATATTTATGCCCTTAAATGATAGATGTATTATATTTACATCAAAAATACATACGTTCAAATAAAATAAAATAAAGTTGCTGTCAAAATGAGGTACTTAATATTTAGCAGAATGACAGAATCTAACTGTATTTGCCCATAAGACTTTTGAGAAAATCTACAAAATCACATACTGTAATAATATTTGCATGAAATACGAACGGCATAAATAATATTAATATTGTGTTAAAGAACTTAAACCGATTGTAGGATACGAACATACCGAGAAAAATGTACTGTGCGTGTTGTATTCTTAAATTATTCTGAACTCTGGCGGTTAATCGAATCATTCCACCATCATCGGATGGTTTGATTGTCCTTGATCACATCAAATTGATTTAGAAAAATATATGTTAGGTACAGTTGTCAAAGTGTCGATTCAGTTAATTTATGAAATAACTCAGTTATTTATGAAACAATGAAAACACATTGAGTTAAAATTAAAAATGTATACGTTAATTATTAATATATGTACACACCTTTAATAATATATTAAGTTGAATTGCCCAATACAACACTGTATTAGATCTGATTAACGTTGATTTTCTCGATGGATAAATTCACAAACTTTATATTGTTGTACAAAGGTAAAATTATTTTTTGTTGATCTTCCTCTAATATCAGAAAGATAAAGCGCAGGACTTGATGCCTGGGTACACCTCGACCTCTTTCGGTTCTGGTCCTGGTAATATGTAATTATATATAATTTATAAGTAATTTAATCAAAAATTACATAATAATTATGTGATAATACATTTATAAAACGTCTTACCATGATGGAACATTTAGACGTCTTGTTACTTCTTGAAATTATAATAAACGATATGCCAAACAAAATATGTAATTGAATAGTGTCTCACAATTATCTCAAAACATTTACCACATAAGTAATGTCGAATACATTATCGATGTAATATTATTGTATAGTAAAATGTGAGTACAGTGTACGAACGTATACTCGTACATGTATATGTGAGTGACGTTTTTTTGATAAATGTATATTTTAAAAAAGTATAAAATTATTATGTGTTCAATAATATATTAATAATAAACATTTTTTATTAATTCTATGTATTGATAAATAACTATACAAATATACATATATAGATAATATATAATTATATTTTCGATATCTGATCGAACGATGCTACTCGTAACCTATAAACGTACATGTGGCATTGTATATGCCAAGAGGCAGGGACGCATATTTCGATGCATAAAAGCCAAAAGGTTGATGTTTATTTTGAAAAGACACCGGTATGGAGTACAATATAAATTAAGTTTTTCACTAGAATATAATTTTTTTCTTCAAATAATTATTATTTGATGAATATAATGGTTTATTTTTCAATTTTATTTGGAAGCAGAAGTCTAATAATCGATGATAATGATGGATAAAACTTTTTTTTGACTATAAGTATATACAATTCAATAAAAATATTACATTACATAAATTCATTTTCTGCTGTCAGGATTTTTGTCAATAATATTTTTAACAAAATAAAAATCATCAACTCAATTTTTTTTTCAAAGCCTCATCAATTGATTACAGGAACGTATAAAGTTTCTTAGTCATTTTAAATACTCTATTATCTAACAATTTTTCCAATTTTATTTCACACTCGGCAGCACAACAAATTAAACAGAGAGCAATTTATTTATTATAAACGTGCACTGAAAACGTCACTTGTTTTATGTAATTTTTGTTTACGAGACTTTTGTGTTAATATTTAATAAAAGTAAAAATAAAAACTTATCAATGTTTACGTGCGTGATACCATATTTAATCATTATAAATTCAACATAAATTATGTTTCAACTGTGTTTTTGTTTGTATAATACAATAACATTCATGAAGGTGCTTTATTAGTAACTATCATTCTAAATTCATTTTATTAACAAAAACAAATAGTTACTGTAAAAACGAATGTTCAAGATGAAATATAAATATTTTTACGGGACGTATTTTTTCACGCGCGTTTGCATGTATTGTAGAAGTTGTTAAAAATATTCCAATTGATCGAACTGAAATCCAATAAAAATAAATGCCGTGCGATTGAAAAAAGATTTCATTGAGAAAAGTAATTTCATTGCTTAGCTTGTAATTCGACTGTGACGTCTTACTACTATACATGCGACAACAATTATTATTGGTGTAATTAATTAAATTACGCATTAAAATATACTTTTATCTTCACATACATAATTAATAGCAATTTGCGTTATGATAAATTAAATAAGAAACAGCCATTACTTATTAAATATTCAATTTATTAGCATATTCGAGTTATATCATCGAATGACAAAAATTATCTAATCTATTTAAGTATTATATTCAAAACATATATGTGCATTGAAGGTTATTTTAAATAAATACTGTTATCTTAAACAATTGAATTTTCTTTCATTTATCTCTGGAATTCAGTAAACTGTGTATAAAATATAAATAATAATTACAACAGTAAAACATAATATTATATTATATACACGAGATTAGAATATTGATGTATTTATAAACTCATAATAAGTACCTACCTGTCATATTGATGGAAATAATAATTATTATATACTATGCTTAAGAAATTTTGATTTTATATCGATTTCAATGTGCGCTTTTTGGAACGAACCAAACTGTCTCGTTACAAATTATTTTGAGATTAATATACTTGTTTTTAAGGCAATATTATTAATAAATGAAAAACACATTCTCACAACGTTTACGAAAAAATAAAATAAAACACGCACACGAAGCCGTTATACGAGTATAAGCAAAAAATGTTACGTGTGACGAAATATGGAAAACAAAACTATAAGCTCGTTTTATTTAGAATCTTTCGAAACCAATTTAACACTTGTCGATTTTGGTAAATTGCATTTAGAAAAAAAAAAATACGCATTTACATAATATTATAAGCCCGGGATATATTATATGGTACCTATAGTGAGTTTAATTTATGGTAATGATTTACTCGTTTTATATTCATATAAATAGTGGTTCGAAACTTAATATAACACGTGAAAAAATAATAATAATCACATTAAATTACCTTATTATATTTTAATAAAAATAATCTTTATGTGGAAATAAAATAAAATGTGCGCCACATTATATTTCTACGTTGTATATTAGATAAACGTAACAGTCATTTAAATTTATATTTAAATTTTAAGTAAATTTATATAAATTTTTTTTGTCGACAGGCCACTACGGCTGGCAATCACTCACCGAGCCCTTAAGCATATTTCACTATTCCATCGGTTACGACTTCTGATCGTATGAGAAAAACATATTTCATGTAGGTAAAAGAGAAGACGCTTTTTTAATTAATTATTTAATTAATTTAATTGACTAATTTAATAAAGGGATTTTCAGTCAAAACTATTGTTAACTAAAAAAATGACCCGAAAAATGTATACTCGATTTTTACCCATACGTTTAAATTTTTCTGATAACTATCGAATAAAATATGTTTATGAATCGTTTTGTCGATTGCACAATAATTAAAACTTAAAATCCACACTGATTTAATGCTATAGGTAGACTGCTAGTATATTTCTTTAAACACGTTCATTTATCAAATAATGGTTGGGCTTACATAGTTTTTGAGCTATCGATCAAAAGGTTTTAATTACAATCCTTAAAAAACATCACTGTCCGAAATATAATCCTCTTAAATTCTTGATTTGCCCCTTAAAGCGCTAGCCTAAAGCGCAGGTTTAGTTTTAATTGTTTTCGTTTGTATTCAGAATTAACGATACGTTTGCGATTCGTAGTTTTATTTTTATATACAGGTAGTTCCTACTTACATAATAGTTAGGTATGTTTACAATGGTAACATTATTTTTATGTAAATAGTATTTAAACGCTTTACCATATCGGTATCGCATATTGTAGGTAGGTAATCCAAGAACTAAAATAGTGTGCAGATACACTTGGTGAAATACGAAATTAATATGCGTGTAAATTACTTGTAATACTGTTTCATACAATTTTTTCTCAATTTTATTTTTGATACAAATATTTTAGAAAATTGCTTTAAAAAAAAAGAATTTTTTTGTAGACTTATAAAAAAATATCAAGTTTTATTATAATAAATGTAATACGCAGTAATAATTAAATGTTAACAAATGAATTTCTGACTATATAATTACAAAATATTATAAAATAATTTGTGTGTTCATTTATTAATAATGTCAACTCTATTTTGACTGATAAATTTCTGTAATCAATATTTAATTTTTATTCATTAAGTTATTAATTTAATTTATTAAGTAACTAAATTTTATCGGAAAAATAGCTTTTAGTTATTGGTACAGATTTTTAGTTATAAGTTTTTTTTGTCTTGTTTTTAAATAATGAAAATATAGAAAAAAATACTGATTCAATTATGTTAATTTTGTTTGTCTGTAAATTATCTAGGAAGTATGGGGGGCGAACCCCCTCATAATAATTTAAAGCTATTAATGCGAAATTTACAATAAAAATGTATATTTTAGCAATATGTAATAAACTATTATAAGTATCTAATTAGATTTTCAATTGAAATTTCTTTCTTTTTTCTTTTTTTTATTAATTTGTGAATGTTTAAATCTAAATATACAGTATTAGAGAACATCTTCAGAACCAGTTTTCTTAAACTTCTTAAATAGAAATCGTTTAAAAGTAGCAAGAGCTATGGTTTTTTTTAACCATAAATTATCAAGTCATAAATTTATGATCTTTAAATAATAACACTAACAAATTTAAAAACTAAATTTAAAATACGTGTTTCTTGATGCTTTTAAATTTATTGTTCATTTTCTAATTGCCAAATAATGTTTGGTAATGATTTCAAAATATAACATGTTTATATCACACTATCAATGTTATTCATTGAATTTTATTAGTTATCATTAATAGGCTTAGATTTATATGTGTTTAATAAACCAAAATGTATACACGTTATAATAAATTTAATAAAAATCGATCGATGGAAAAAAATGAAAAAAATACATTGCTATTATAATTTCAAATAACTTATGATAACAATAAAAAAATATGTAACTAATGTAAATTTTAATTGTTAATAAGTAAGGAATAATTATAGGTTAAATAATTATTTATGATTAAAATTATTAAAATTGATAGTAAATAAATTATTATTGGTATGATTTATATGAAAGTCACGATATTCTGAATTACAGTAAGCTGCAGCGTACATTCGTATTGAAAAATGTATTGTGTTCAGCAGAACTATTTTGTGTTGTTAGTAATAAATAATAATATTATAGTTGATTGACTCACTATCAAATGTAAAGGTAAGAATGCTATCTGTATTCACTCGTGGGATTTTTCATTATTTTAATTTTGATTCGAGTTATGAGAATTTTCAATTTTTCAATTTTAATATTTTATTTGTATCGATAATTCAATTTAAAATAATCATATCAAGAAACCCGACGAAAAAACAAGTTTTAACGTTCAAATGCTTCTGACGTATAGTATGTAATCAAAATTTACGACACCAAATAGGAATTTTCCTTGTCGTTTGTTTGCAAAGCGGAGATAACACCTGTGGGTGTGATATCCTCACGAAATAGATTTATATCGATTAAAAAACCAATTGAACGTCAACGGACATAAATGTTTGAGATGTCTGTAGTAGGAAATTCAAACTATAACTTTGATTAAGTATTTAATTAAGTAATTTGAAATCGCATCGGAAAAATTGTTCAGTGATCAAAATTACTCTTTATATTTTGTTCAACGTTACAAGACATCACAAGGCACATGTGTAATTAGGTCTTTAAATTATGGTAACTATGAAATTCTGACATTATTTGGTATTTTATAAAATAAATAAAAAGCGCTTCTGCAAAGTCCTAACATTATTAATTCAATATTCACATGGTATACATTAGCATCGGAAACAACTATGTGAACAAATATCATAGTATTTCTGATTTCATGATTATATTTCAAATTCAAACCCTCAATAAAGATTATTTCGCGAATGGCATTATTTAATTATTGCAATATTATTTGATTGTTTTCAATTAGTACTAGCTAGACCCCTTATATGACGATTTTTCTTTATATTTATGTACATTTAATTGCCTATCTAAATAAGAGAATGTGCATTTGAAGGCGTTATTGATATTTTATATAATGTCTTTACGGACTCTATAAAATAAATAAGTAAGTACATACCTTTAAATTGTATTTAAATCTGTCGTTTGAAAAATAACATAATTTGCTATTTCCGTAAATTTCATTACCAGATTAGAAATTTATATAAAGTCTAACGCACCTGTTGTAAAAACTACATTTACGCATTTTATAATTATCAATACTTGATTACAAAAACTTGTTATTTTTTTTGAATGTTTATTGAATAATTGATAATTATACATATTTTTTCATATAAATATAAATAGATTTTGATTTTTTGCTTTCTTCTCATAACGATAATGACATCACAATATGGTTTGTTGTGTACATTTTGTTTTTATAGCTTTCGGCGTTGGTTATCATTATTAATGTGCCACGCCACAATATTCCTCGAGCAACGTGTAGGAATCCAACATCGAAAATACTGTATCAATTATTTTACTGTTTTATTCTGCCACACCTGTGCGTTTTAAAACTTTTAAAATTGACATTGTGATACACCGACAAAGAAAAAAGGAAAAATAATATTGTTTATGCAGTGTTTACCACGTTTTTGTTACGTGGCACAGTGTACCTACCTGTTTTTACTATGTTTGGCAGTCGTTCAAATTCGACGACGCGGCTACCTATAAATTTATTTGATTATTTGTAAACCATAAATATTACAATCGTATGATAAACAACATCACACAGCGTATATTCGACGGAATAATGATTATATATTAATATCGTTGTTGTCACTCGTCGATCTGTCGTGTTATGCGCATGTTATTACAATATCAGGTAGGTACGTCCTGTAGATGTCGACTTTTGTTGACACATCACATGACGCATACACAACGCGTACAACAATATAATGATTGAACGGTACTGAAAATAATACTAGTTAAATTGTATTTTATGCCTATACACACACCGATAATAGATAAATATTCGTGTGCAAATATAGACGGCTCGGGCGCGGATCAAGAATTCTGTCCAACGACGATGGCGTGAATTATGATGACTCGCGTAAATTATCGTTTATCGATGTTATTATGTGTACCCGGGGTATGTGGCTTTTAGAACAACGAAACACTAGTAAACACTGGAAACAGCAGGCTTTCTCGGGTGTCCGCAGAGTAGGTACACGTCGGGGCATTGGCCATCGCCCTCCCCTTCCCCTGAATTTTTTGTTTGAATGGTTATACGACATACGTCATTTAATATCACGCGTATTATAATTATTTATAAAACAGTACAAAATATTAATTCTAGTATTGTGTGTTTGTGTTTGATTTCGAGGTTTATGAGTAATGTCAAAACGTTATTATAATATATAAGTATATCAGTTGTATACATTATTATCTATCAAGAACCGAGCAACGTTTATTAATGAACATTAATTATTCTAGTGTGATAATGCTCAATAAAAGACTTTATCTATTGATTCGCATTCGCTTATTGACAATAATAATATATTGTACCGTGTAAAATATAAAACGTTTCAATTCTTATTCTAACAAAATCTATATTATAAACATGTATATACGTATGTGTAATATCACAATCGTGTACACCTATTATTTTGACTCTTGAATTTCAAATAGAATTTAGAACCACATTTAATTTTTGTAATATTAATTAAAATATTTGGCAATTCTACTATGATATCTACAACTAGGTAGGTAATTATATTTTTTGATTATAAAAATTGAATTAAAATTAAAAAACCTATTTATCACTATAAAAGTTTCTAATTTTGGCGAGAAGTAGAAAATAGATCATTCCAAAATAAAATCCTGGCGACATGCCCAAAAACAAATGAATTTGAATTACTGTTTTTTTTTTTTTGTCAGTATTTCGAAAGAAATTTTGAGGGAGCTTTATGTGAAAAAAACAAATATCAAACATGTGACTGTATTTTTGTATACGCAACCGTTGTTTGATTATAGTTAGTTATTTATGGTGGGCTAGTGGGCTAATTAATCATCATGTTGTATTTGGTGAAACAAACAATATTTCATGAACCAATTTGTTCGTTTGGTCTTTTTTATTCGGGAGAATAGAGGTGGAGGGCATTGCTAATATTTTTACCTTCTTAGTGTCCACAAAAGCAACTTACGACTAGGTAATAGACTATAGGAAACCTCGGTCGGTTGCATTGCGATGTTAGGAATAACGCCATTAGCACGATGTATGTACGTCGTACAAACAATAATAATTTTTGAGTATACAAACTGAAAATCGATATGTACCTATCGCTATAGTGTTGCGTGTGGTATGGTATGTCACATTACGGAACGTGTATGATTGACGTGTTAATGCACCGTATATCGCACTCCGTATTAAAAATAGAAACAAATGGTTTAAAAAGTCAATAGTTTTCCCGAGACACGTTTAAAAGTGTTATCGACGAGGCACGATACATGTAATAGTCATATTATCTTAAAATTAAAGTGTCAAATAATGAGTTTTTTTTTAAAATAATTGTAGGACTTTTTTTTAACAAATTCAGTTCCTGTTTAATATTTTTAATGTGCTTTTAGAACTATAACATTCGAGCTCTACTCAATACATGATATTTTTAATTATTAATAACTACGTGTCAAGTGACGTTGATTTTATTCATTATCATTTTCCTATACTCGTACATTGCATACCATATCTATCCATCTGTTGTAAGTCTACTGCAGTAGCGTTAATAATATACCTACACAATTACTATAAAATATAGATTATGAAACATTTTAATTATTTCCTAATACAAAAATAAACGAATACGAATTTTATAAATAAAATATTCTACATTATTTTAATATACATTAGAATATTCATAGCGACATAGTCTCATAAAGGTAAATGGTAAATGAAAAAAAAATTTTTTTAGTATTTTAATAAGTTTTTTGTTTTTGCATAATGAATTATGCATCGCGAGTAAAATAAATGATTTATATAGGCACTAAATGCAATACGTTGCATATTACATGGTTTAAACACATTTTCAAGAAGTTATATTTTCATTTTTCATTGTCATTATTTTCTTCTTAAAACCCTATTTTTCTATAACGTTTTTTCTACAAATCTTTCTTCATTTTGATGCACTCCTCGTCACTATAGGATCCAATTTTGATTCTACCAACTACTGTTATTATTATTTTCAACTATATTTTTAGAAAAGCTTTTTCTATTTCTATAATATATACTTGTGGTAAACGAATAGATACTTATTTTATAATAGTAAACATACAAAAACACGTAATAAAACTCTTCCGCAAAAGTTCAACACGTGTTATCACGTGTATCGCGTCAAATCATAATGAATGTTATCGTTCATCAATTTCACTTATTGTGAAAAGTATGAAAAATATGACATATAGGTCAGGACACTCTTAGCTTGCTATTGACGTACACATACACAAGGACTATTAAAATCGCGTGAGTACCGTTTTCGTCGTAAATTTTGAGTTTGACTAGAAGTGGGTAGTTTGGAAATAAGATACCCTACTGTATTATATAACATTATACCAGCTAATCATATTTTGCTCTGAATAAAACAAAGCGTTTTGTCCATTCATACTAGTCAAATCCTTCACGAAAACGTCGAAAACGGAATACACGCGAAAGTACGTTAGTTAAATAATATTTTAATGCGATTATCACGCGATGGTGTTAATAATAATAATAATTATTATTATTACTGTAGTCGTAGGTAGTTCCAACAGTTACCGATCGTCCGCGACTGAATATGGAATGTATACATGCGTCATACACACTGTCTCGCTCTATCAACACGCCAACGCTAGTTAAAAAAGATATCGAATCAAAGATAAACAAAAGAAAAAATCAAAAATACCACTAACATATTGTTATTATTGTATTAATCGTATACATTTTGCGATTGAACGACTAATTATTTTATTTTATCGATTTGGACGTTACATAAAAACGTTTAACGTGACATTGACATGTTGACACACGGTATTAATTTCTTATTATTATCATTTTTAATCGCCACTTTTATTCGACAGCTTCCATACCACATATTATGTAGATATTTGCTGTTTTAATGGTTTGTTTGTTAAATATGATAAAACTATAGTTGTATAAATGCGATATTGACTAAGAAATAAAAATGAACATATAATGTGAATAAACTAAATTATTTAATAAATTATTTTCATTTCATCACTATTTGTTAGTATAATTATAGCCGCGTTCTTCTTTCTCGTCGACAAAAACCATATGTACCATCTGGAAGATTTTAAAACCTCGATTCGTATACAAAACTGCTGCAATGGCTTTACGAAACATAAAACAGAAACGATGGGATTATATCGCTGGTGCCGGGTATTAAAATCGTCGAACATGCATCATTTTAGTACCTATTGTCATTACGGGAATCATGACTTGCGCATACATTTTTATCTTAAAAATGTCATATTAATTGCCCATAGACGTATAAGAACACCGATTCATCGACATAATAATTTATTAATATGTCAATATATTATATTTTCATAATAACATATTTTCAACAAAGTTACCTAAATTTTATTAATATTAAGACAATGATTCGGGTATTGTTTCTATGATGGGCAAACCGTTCTCACTTTCGCTTGAAATATCATAAAAAACATATATAAAAGACCCGCGGAGTTCACTTATGATTTCAATCGTCCCGTGAATACTTATGTTTTTTTTTGCGTTTTGTTCCACTAGAATTTTCGTACGGTTTTCGGCGTCGCACAAAGTCTACGATTCAGTGGTGCTCAAACGGCCGTAACAATTATGTACAATAATAATTACACGCGAATGGAAAATGTATTATCGCGTGATTCACGGTCGGCGACGACGGTGCGGGACGAGAGGAGAGGAGAACGGGCGGCGGCGACGGCTCGGTCGACGGGACGTCATCAGTCGATTGTTGCGCACACGCGCGCTCTCTATCGGGGGGGGGGGCCGACTGGAGGCGTACGATACTACGCGGACGACACGACTGCGCGCACGCACGCACGCTCACGAGCGTACCACACGTACGCAGAAAGGAGAAAAAAGAAAACGCGCGCACGCACAGAGCACGACGCGCGCGACTACAAACAGTACAAACACACGTCGTCTTATCTGTTGCAGCCGATTTATATTTACGTTTTCACGCCGTCCTTATCAGGTCGTTCGTCGTCGTCGCCGCCGCCGCCGCCGTCTGCTGTCCGTCGGGTTCACTCTGCCTTGTAACGTCGTGCGCGCGTCGCAATAATCGACTACTATTATTATTATTATTATTATTATTATTATTATTACTATTATTATTATTGTCATTATCATTAGCGTATTCCTTTTTTACTTCTACCACGATAATATCGTCGCGCCGCCGAGTCGTCGTGACAATACTGCGATATTAATAATTATAATATTAGTTATATCCGGTGTTCGGCCGCCCCCGAAAACGTTTCCATTCGTTTCCGTTCCGGCCGTCATGTGCCGCGTCGTTTGACGTCTTTACCGCGCCGTCTTCGCAGTCACATCACCGCCGCAACGCGTCACGTCGCCGTGTCTACAACGACAACGACGACAATAACAACGACAGCTGTACGTAAGTCGTTTTGACGCGTTCGTCTCAGCCGACGACGGTCCGCGGACTTTGAACGTTCTCGTCGCCCCACCCGCCCCGTTCCGAGAGACGTTCGTAATAGCGTTCGACTCCGAGGCCTTCCGTTTTTTTTCACCCACACATTCCTGTCGTGTAAGTACGACTGCCGCCGTCGTTTTCGGAACGGTTTTTTCTCATTTTTCCGTCGGTTCTCGTACTCATTGTTCTCGTCCCGTTTTTTTTCACAGAGCTCAACCCGGGTGCTGACTGAAAATGGCCTCTTCGCAGTATTCGTACATATTCAAGTACATCATAGTCGGCGACATGGGCGTTGGTAAATCTTGTCTGTTGCATCAGTTCACCGAACAAAAATGTAATCTTTACTGACGCCATATGTTTATTTTTTTTTTCGTATTGGTTTATCATTTTTCTTCTTCACGATTTTCAGTCACTGCCGATTGCCCGCACACCATCGGCGTGGAATTTGGTACAAGAATCATCGAAGTGTCTGGCAAGAAAATCAAACTTCAAATCTGGGACACTGCCGGACAGGAACGCTTCCGAGCTGTAACAAGGTTTTTATTCTTGTATAATTATGCATAATATGTGCACGTCGATCTTAAACACACTGTTATCTAGATCGTATTATCGTGGAGCGGCCGGAGCATTGATGGTGTACGACATAACCAGACGTTCTTCTTATAACCATTTAAGCAGTTGGTTGTCTGACACTCGTAACCTTACAAATCCAGGAACTGTAAGTTTTCTTTTTCCATATTTCTCTATTGATTTCTTATCGATGTATTATTTTTACGGAATAAATTTACTTTTCTAATATTTGCTTGTAGGTTATTGTAGTGTTACTGTATTTTTAATAAATCGTTTAAGTCCATGATTTGATTTTGAACACATGCTATTTTACTATTCTAAAAAGAATAATTTTAATGATTCTTAAGATTTTGAAGTAAAAGGTCCATAAAATGTAAGTTCACATATCATAACAGAAACTTAATTTCATAATAAATTCAATTTTCAACTATAATATTACATTAAATATATTTTAACTAGTGATAAATATATTATGTACGATCATACACATTACTTAAAAATCTGAATCTAAGGATTTAATTTTGTAGTGCAAAATAGCAAAATTGATAACAAATTTTCAACTTTCGATCAATAATAAACAAATTTTTAAATAACAAACTTAAAAGTGTTTTTTTTCTGCAAAATATTAACTTTGTAACATTTCAAATTTTATTATGATTAAATATTTATATATAATGTTCTAGGTGTGCCAAATATCGTGAATTTTTGGATTTTTCTCAACTAAGAAAAAATTATTTTAATGCTTTTCTCATTGTTTAGGTGTTTTAATTAAATCGTTATTATTTCATTGTAATTTAATTCTTTAAATTTTTTTTTTTTGTTATCATGGGTAAAATTTTCTTGATATTATTGGAGACCATTATATATTTTGTATGTGATCATTCTGACATATAATCAGTGCCATGACTCATGATTATATTATGACATCCGTACTTTTGAAATGGTTTATTTATTTACTCATAC
Source organism: Drepanosiphum platanoidis (assembly GCA_948098885.1). Taxonomy (NCBI): domain Eukaryota; kingdom Metazoa; phylum Arthropoda; class Insecta; order Hemiptera; family Aphididae; genus Drepanosiphum; species Drepanosiphum platanoidis. The sequence continues at coordinate 9,044,392 of OX402542.1, read as the reverse complement.
ACATTTTTTGGTAGGTTTTTCTCTGCACAATTTTTGATCTGAAAATACATGCATGTACTAATACAATTAAACTTTATTGTACCTTCTTTACCAAATATTTTACACAATTCATATGGAATGTAAATATTGTTAGTTAAACTCTAATTTCTATATTCTTTAATCATACCAAATATGTTTGAATAAAATCTGAATGTATTTTTTATACTATTATACTATTTTTAAAATGAGAACGCACTGGGCGGCGGACGAAAACTGGTCGAAACACGCGCAGGTCCTCCCCGCTCCCAACAGTTTCAGCCGCCGTCGGTGGTGCCACCTTGTGTATGTAGTGATTTGTATTAACACAACATTTAACGGCCGTTCGTACGTGTGAAATGATATCTGCTGTTTAATAATATTCTGTGGCGTGCGACAGTATGATGCAGTTGATAATAATAAATAATTTAATTCTCTGTATGCACGGTGGCGTCGATAGTATCCAATCAATGGCGACGAATCAGGAAACAATTACTAATTTAGTGAGAGGGGCATGTGGTTCCACCGCTGATAACGATGCGCAATGCGTTGGGTTCTCGTTTGAAAATTAGTATAAACATATAGTCATTTCAATAATTTGTTCTGAATATATCTATATAATTTAAAGTTATGACATAAATTCATATGAACTTATTAACAATTTAAAAGTTTTTTATGAATACTCATTCAACAACTGTTACTTTTAAGCAATGCTTATAAACACATAAGTAAAAATTAATTAAAGTAATAAAATATAACACTGGAATTTCAAATAATTAATAGTTTAAGATGTGCTTTTTAGATATTTATAATTTGGATTTCCATAAAAAATTGAATGAATAAAATTATATGCGAATCAAATAAAATCCATGTCACATTGTTAAACTATAAAATAGTCTTTATTTGTTTAAATTTAGTTATGCTTTGTTGACACGCATATGTGAATGAGTGTATTTTCATTGTAATTTATTTCCTAAATGAGTTACCCATATAAAATAATATGTCTACAACAGTGCTTATTATTGTATAGGTGATCTATTTAATTGGAAACAAGCTAGATATGGAAAGTAATCGAGATGTGTCTTATGAAGAAGCGAAACAATTTGCTGATGAAAACGGTTTAATGTTTTTGGAAGCCAGTGCTAAAACGTAAATATTTAAAATTAATTATCATTTCATAATATTACGTATTAACACTGTTATTTAATATTAGTGGAGAATATGTGGAAGATGCTTTTCTCAAGACTGCTCAGATAATTTATGAATGCATCCAAGATGGAAGGTATGTTTTATATTATATAATTTCCTTAATACCTGGAACCTGTTTATAATTAATACTTGAAAGGTTAAATTTTTTTACTATTAGTTCATTATGAAATTAAGCCATTTTTTAACAAATAACCTTTTATTTGGTATGCCTTGGAACAATACTCATCTTCTCTTATTTTAAGAGTAGTGAATATGTATACAACCAAAAATAAAACTATTTAGTTGTAAATTAAATCATGTAAAGTATTAATGATAATAATATAATTATTGAGTGTGTAGACAAATTGTTATTATGTGTAACATATCAATTGTCAATACATTTTGGAGAAAAAAATGTGGAATTTTGATGTTTTTTGCTATAATTATAGTAAAATGGAAACTCATCTGTATATCTTTAATTTTAAAAAGTTACATTTTTTTAAGTTTTTCAATCAAGAGAACTTTTTTAATATTTATTCAAAGTTCAGGTTTACAACGTAGGTTTATTATCCAATTGTCCATGTATGTTTTTTAGTCTTTTAGGGCAGTTACAGTGTTTTATGTTTAGTTTACATGTATTTAAACTATCTGTGTTATGAGTATAAAAGTGCAAACAATAATTAATTAACAATCTCTTAGTATTGAATAAATTATATAACTGAAAAAAGTTATTTTTAAATTATTTATTCATTTATTTGATTTTATAATTTGAATATAATATTAATATTAATGTATAATGTAATATTTTATTAAAACTATAAAATTTAGTTCAAACACCAAAGCCAGATATACATCTTTTCTTTTACTTACTTTAAACACCAAACAACTAGTAAAAATCGAACTATTCAGTTTTCATTCCGTTTTGATATACGGATTAATGTGTCTGTTTTAATACCCACACACAATCCGTGTACATTGTTGAAACTACACCAAAAACTATTCGTATAAATTAAACCGTAGTGTATGGTTAGCTTTAATAATATTTATAATTTCCATCACTAGTTCAGAGTTTTTAAATATTCTATACAGGGCTTGAACCATAATTAAAAGTAACCGGTATAACCAGTATAAATCGAAATAATTGATGAAACCCAAGCTCAATCAAAATCCGAATAAATAAAAACATCTATAACCCAATAAAACCATAATCAATTATTTTATTTCAATTAAACCATAACCTCGAGAAAAAAAAAGTTGTCATATCACAGAACATGATCTTTGGTCTAATATATGTGATACTATGATTGTATATTTTACGTTCAAATATACCTGACCTATTTATCCATCCAGACTGTACATGGAGTACTGCTTACTAGTTATTTTTTTTCATAGTAATTAGTACTTTCAAATTTTTATTAAATCAAAAAATGTAAATAATGTAAATGTAATATAAATATTATTTTGTTGTATGTTTTTGATTCCCTCTTTAAAAACTAAAATTAAACTAAAGAGAGAAATAGTAGTAATTACCACATTACATTAAATTATTTAAAAGAATGACACAAGGTAACTAGTTCACAAAAGAAACAAATACAATAATCATAAGACAAAAGCAAAGATAAATTTTATACAGACTTATAAACAAATTATTTGTTGTATAAAGATAATACATCTGATGATTATGTAATAATAAAAAATTTACATACCTTTTAAAATGTTTAGTTGATTTAATCTTTTCTATGTCTAGTTTCATGTTTTTACTAATTTTACTAACTAAACTTTGTTGACCAACTGTAATAATATATAAAATAGATCTAAAATTTGATTTATTTTTACTCCTAGTATTATAATAATAATAAAATTCCAACCATTAAATTTATTAAAGTACATATAATAAAAAATACTTTTAACATTAATAGAGTTAACATTATCAACAGCAAAATCAGAATAAAGTAATCTGACCGAGTATAGCTTAGATTTCCTAAAATAATCCTTAAGAAGTTATTAATTGTAATATTAATATAAGTACACTCTAAGACATATGGTCCATTTGTTTAATACTTTTTTAAATTTATAAAATAACTTCCCAATGAATTTACAAACATAATATGATCTTTCCATTTCAAGTTCTAATCAAAAATTATGCCTAATTATTTTAATTTAGTTACCATTTCAAATGTATGTCAACTATATTACTTATATTACTCTACTTGATCTTGCAGACATCGAATTAAGTGGCCTATTCATGTATTTAAAATATCTATTTAAATGAATTTAATGTACATATTTTGTTTAAAACAAAAATTGTTTTTAGTTATATTTTTGAATGACCCAATGCAATGAAAGCAATTAAACTATAATTTCTTCGGAAAAATACTTTGATGTAACAGGCAACATTTCATGATTATTACATAACAGTTTGTGATATTTTTATGTTATGAACGTTAGATAAATAATTATACTTGGCATTATTTGTACAGATAATATAGTTTCAATAATTATCAGAATTCGATAATTATTTAAACATAGCAATTATGAATAAATATAATTACTGCGTCTTAATCAGTTTTATTTGATTGTAGAAGTTGGTTTGATTCTAATATGTTTTATTTATTTTAATTATTACATTACAAATGTTACATGCTTATAAATTTATTGTTTCTCGATGTTAGTGCTTTAATAAATTAGAAAATGTTCAAAATAATCATAATAGCTATTTTAAAAATGATAAAATTAAAATGTATTACTATTATTGAACAATTATTTTTTTATGTCCATTTGAATTATTTAGTTAAATAATAATAGTTGCATTTGATTTAATATTATAAAAATGTCTGAATTTAATAATATATGTATATATACAGTAGAACCTCGATATTTCGGACGAATTCAGACCGAGCATCGTCCGGATTACATGAGGTTTTTCAAGATTACCTACTCAAATGACTAAAATTTTTATTTTTAATTCCACCATCTTTATATTTATTGCACTTTAAATTACAAAAATAATAAAATGTAGAACTTAAGTATAGTAGTCAGTAATTTTTTTCTGAATAATACTTTTAATTCCGGAAATTTTGAAGTGACTACAAAACGTATTTACGTACAAATGAACTTATTCCGTCCGGATTACCGTGTTCACCGGACTATCGGGGGTCTGGACTATTGAGGCTCTACTGTACATACATTAGTGATTGTGTTTATATTTAATTTATGACAAAATAAATATTTATTTTTACATAAATTAGTTACATTTTTATTTTTGTTTTATACATACTTTTTTATATTTACTGTATAGATATTATTTCTAATCATACAGTTCTTAATATTTTGTAAAAAATTGACATTTAAATTTATTTATACTTTTTTCACCTACATAATATAATTTAGAAACAAAACTGATAATAATTTTATTTTCAATCATCAAAATATGCTGAATATTATTGTCATAATTAAAAAATAAGTTTAACATTTCTATTTTATCTCAATAAAATAGAAATCAAAAATAGTTGAAACACGTTATATTGTGAAATATGGTTTTTATAATATAGAATGTATTATGTTCAACATAATACAAATTCTATTTAAAAAAATCATTTAGTCTTAAATTACGGAAGTTAAACAATTAACGAGAGAGGCTATTGTTTAGTATGGATAATATTAATTATATTAACTGATTACAGATTGGACTTGAATGCTGCTGATTCTGGAGTACAGCAGAAAATCCTTCAATGTGAAACTAATCCAAATGTGGAAAAAGATAAATCGTGTATGCAATGTTAAGGTAAATCATTATTTAACATATATAGTACATTATGTAGTGTACAAATAATTATAATTACTTTTTTTTTTCCAGTGATCTAGAGTTGAATGGAATCTTTTAATCTTATATTATATTATTTTAATAATATGTGCTATTTTTTTTTCTTTCTTATATTATAATCATTTTCATAACATTCTTTATTAGTAGGTATTCTATTTTATCGGTTTAATTTATATTGAATTGTACACAAATACACATTCACCACTTGATATATAAACATATATAATATATATAAATATATTTAATTTGTATAATTATTATAAATTTTCTCAATTAAAGGTAATTATTTTTTAAGAAATCGTTTATTGAAATGTATCGATTTACATCTATATTGAATGTAACATATTATAAGTGTACCTATACTTATGTACGTATATTATATTATATTTAACATTATGTATGTGTAGTATACAATATTATTGTAATTACTATTTTCAGAAATGTTATTTACTAAAATCAAATTAAATACAAAAATCTTTTATTATTCTACAAATAAGTTTATTTTTATTTTCTATAATTGTATTACTGTAAGTGAATTTTACCAACATCGGACATTTAAAAAGTATTTCAGTTTTTGTTACAAAGTTTAAATGTTTAAACAATAAACATGAAAACCTATCGTAGTTTGATTCCATCAAAACTTATGATATCGAGAGGTTAATATGTTAAAATCAATCATCAATGAAATTAATTTCTAAACATTGTGAGATCAGATGTGTAACTGATCAAATATTTTAGTAATCTTAGAAAGTAAGTTATATTATTAATTTATATGTCAACTTGTTTAAAAAATATATATTGTCATAAACTTTACTTTCTAAAAAAAAAAACCATTATATTTCTTAATTATAAGATTTAAAAAACAGTAATTTTTACTAAATACCTACAATATATTTTAATAGTACAAAATTTAAATTTAATTTAAAAACATTAATTTTATTGTTGATAAAATAAAAACTTTATTATTTGACACGTATCATGTGCAAAATCAACACAAAGCATAAAATTCTGTTTTTTAAATTATAATAAATTGTCAATACATAAATTGATTATAATACTTTGAAAGAACATTTTATTTCTAGTGTTTTATAAAAATATATTGATTTTTTTAATTATATTCATATATTAATGAATTAAGAAACTGTTAAAAATTTATTCAGGTGTATAAAAATTATAATTTATAACTAATAAAGTATGAACGGTAAAACATCCCACGCACACAGAGTTTTTTATTTTCATTACCACTATACTGTCTGATTTTAATACTTATTGGTACTGTACTCGACTTCAATTATTTAAAAAAAAAAATTACCAAGCTTAAATTATATGGTGAGATTAATTAAAAAATAATATTGACTACTAAAAATATACATTCAATACTTTATTTTAAAGAGATTATAAGAACTATAATATAAGCCAACATTTATTGCTCAAACCTGTATATTTTATATGCTCTTAAATAATTTCAACAAACTAAAAATGTAAAATATTTAAATATCAGATGTATACAGTGCTGCAATTACCTCGGGTGCAAAGAACTACCGGGAGTTGGCCCGGGTCCGAGCCCCAGTTAAATCATAATAATGAGCCTCAAACTGAACGATTAGACTACAGTATTTTTAAGGGCCTATTACACGGGCCTCATAATATTTTCTTGCTTACAAACCAATATATACCAAGTTATAGCACTGCATGTATGATAATGAATAGAGTTTGGATTTTTATGCGAAAACATATTTTTATCTACTCGTATTATATGCTGTTCAAGAAAGAATTTAAGAATTGTTTGCATTTCATTACCTGTTGAATTTATAAATACATTTTTTTTCTTTATATTTTGATGTTTGAAAATATTTGAGCATAATTCTGATTATAGAACTTAATAAAGAATATTTTAGATATTCTAGCACATTTACTTATTGTGCAAAATGTGTACAGATTGTAAATATTCAATAAAAAAAAATAAAAATAAATACTCACTTTATAAAACCATAAAAAGGTCCTATTTCTAAAAATCATGAAGATGATCCAAAAGTCACTATTCAGACATCCTGTCGACCCAGGAAGGCATTCGATGGCGATTCCAATGTTTAGTGTTTGAGTTCGTGTTCCCAGTATTCAGAAGTAGAAAAATCGATGCAGTAAAACCATAATAATAATACCAAGTTAGCACGCGTAAGTAATATTTTATCTTGCGTCTAAATAAGAAATTCACCAAAACACATTATTTCTATAATAATATATATTACGTTATGCGGGTATAAAAGCGGTTCACCCAAACGCTTGACGCTCCCGCCATCACTACGGTCAACGCGATGAAATTTCTTTGTTCTCGCGGTGTCTGAAATAATAATATGCCGAACTTCATGGAAAAAAATGTATATATATAAACGAAAAGCATTCTTTACCGCGTTTCCGAACTTGGTGCTCGACGAAACGTACGTTACCGAGTATCGAACAGACGTTACCGACTGGAACCATGGAAAATGGTTACTGTTTTTTTTTCTTCGGCGGCCGTTGCCCGTGGGCCGTTTAGTCTATTGCCGTTGTCGTCGTCGTCGTCATCGCCGCGTAATGGTGCCGTGTTTTCCGCGAATTTTTCGTCGTTAGTAAATCGTTTAAACGGTCGTCGGCGCGCGAATGTTTTTCTTCCGATCGATTGTGTCGCCGTGACGCGGAAATAAAATCGTACGCGGCTCGTAGTGCTCAACATTTCGAAAACTGCGGCGTAGATCGAACGCGAAATCGGGAACGAGAAAGAAAAATGGCCGGCGACGTCCCGCGAGTACTTACCTCGGTATTCGGGTTGGTACTCAACGAAACTTACGGTACTTGAATATCGAACAGATGTTACCGGCTGGAACCACGGAAAACGGTTACTGTTTTTTTTTCTTCGGCGGCCGTTGCCTGTGGGCCGTTTAGTCTCTCGCCGTTGTCGTCGTCGTCGTCGTCATCGCTGCGTAATGGTGCCGTGTTTTCCGCGAATTGTTCATCGTTAGTTAATCGTTTAAACGGTCGTCGGCGTGCGAACGTTTTTCTTCCGACTGTGTCGCCGTGACGCGGAAATAAAATCGTACGCGGGTACAGTGCTCGAATTTTCGAAAACAACTGCGTAGGGGCTGGTACTCAACGAAACATACGGTACCTGAGGAACCAGGCTGGAACCACGGCCGATGGCTACGATTATTTTTCTTCGGCGGCTGTTACTTGTGGGCCGTTTAGTCTCTCGCTGTTATCGTTCTCGTCGTCGCGTAATGGTGCCGCCGTGTTTTGTTCCGCGAATTGTTCGTCGTTGGTGTTTTTATCGTTTAAACTTTAAACGATCGTCGGCACGTGAACGTTTTTCTTCCGATCGATTGTCGCCGATTGCCGCCGCGGCCGACGCGATGCAAATTAAACCGTATGTAAGAGAAGTGCTCGAAATTTCGAAAACAGCGGCGCAGATCAAACATGAAATCGGGCAGAGAAAAAAACGATGCTGAGCGTCCTGTGAGTTTTTATCTATTTGACCTATTTATTTGATTATCGTGTATATCTCCCGTATCGTCCGGGCCGCCATAATAGGTTGTCATCGAATGGAAATTCCACAAAGTTCATCGAATGGAAATTCCACAAAGTTGGAATGATCGTTAACGTTCTGTGTAATTATATATTATATTATAGCTGAATTATCCGGCTTCTTCCGTGAACATTTTTTCCCGGTATGAGGGAGGAAGTTAAGGCGTCATGTTATTAGTTATTAGTTTATTACTTATTAATTATTATATTTCTAGATTTCTGTATGTATTGAATATATTATGTATTAAATTCATAGTTGATCATATTTAGGAGATACGTATGACGTAATATTATACCATTACAATATATGTATATTATTATTATTATTGTATATAATGTATATAGATATAGCTTTCGGTATCTGACGTTATCAAACATATTTTATTAAATTGTATACGTAGTGTATTGATTTAAATTTTGATTTTACCTTTAAATCTCGCTATAAGGAATTGTGTTTGTTTATACTATTAATATAACGAATTTCTATGCAATGAACTTTCGATATACCAAACTTCATTATATCGCGAAAGAAAAAACTAAAAAATTAGTGGTTACCTATTATGCTATTATATGAAGTGATTTTACTAGGCGATTTTTTCCATTTTTACTCCTTTTAAAACCTAACCCCCTTAGGGGTTTAATTTCGGAAAATCCTCTCTTATTGCACGCACACAACATTAAACAAATCACTATTCTAAATTTCAAATTCGTACGTTGTGTAGTTTTTGAAAAGTAGCGATCAATGAGTGAATGGTATTTGGATTTTATTTATAACTCGTAAATAATATTTTTAAATTACTTAAACTCGAGTTTCTACCAATAGATGACTAGGTCATAAAACTATTTCATAAGTACCACTGTTTTTACTACAAAACTTTTTTATGTGTGTAGGTATAACTATATAAAACAGAGGTAGGTTATATTATAAATCCGGTTTCTAAATAATTATATGTATAATATTAGTAAAGCAGCAAGGACCTTCATGCATTATTGCATACTATTATTTTTGATCGGATGTATATTATGCATAGTATAATAGCGTTGTATGATGTGCTTCGTAATCACAAACTATACGTATCATAATACTGTGTATTAAAATACAAATATTTGTTGAGCGTATTTTTGTACACTGTGACATATTTTAGTTCTTATGCGGACGCATATATTTGATTTTTATAGAAAGCTAGGAATAAAACATAAAATCAAAACTCGCTGTATTTTTCTTTAAAGTATATTTTATCTATAAATACGACTGTCAGGACAGATGATGTAATATGATTTATAGCCGTCATTAGTCACTTGTGTTCGTAATAAGTAAATCGATATAATACTAATCATTATTCAAATGGTTTACTACACTCGTATTATATTAAAATGCAACAAAAATGAGTCGAATAATTTGTTTTTTTACCCATTAAATCAAAGTATTTAAATATTTACATTTTTTAAATCTGTAATCTGTATTATACAGAGAATGTTATATATTCACTTAAAAATCGTAAATCGAATATCTCGTCATAAGCAAATGACTAAAATTATAATTAATTTGAAAATCACAATGTAAGAACATTACGTGAAATATTGAAATAGTGTTATAGTATCAATATTACGATGTACACATGGAATAATAAACACATGATATTTGTAAAACGTTCTGTAACAAATAATACATTTTATTTTTGTAGATCAATCTTAAGATTTGTAAAGCATAAATCAAAATAATTTTATTAGACTTTCTTCACCTTTTTCATTAGTACATTATATCTGAGTATCCAAATAAATGTGTGTAATATATTTAACTTCGTGGCTTTAATTTATAAACTGAATAAACAGGTGTCGATTGAATTAAGTCAAAAATGAACTTTTTTTTCCAAATACCGATTTACTTGTACTTACTCAAATAGATATTTTATTTAAAATAAGTAACAATAAAGTAGAAGTAGGTACCTATCTTATATAATATCTTCTATTATCATTTATTTATCTAGTTTATTTTGTGCTCAATAAAATTATAATTAAGAAAATTGGATACTTAAAATAAACAATAGTTTTTACTGTTTCAATTTTTGCTAATAGCATCGTCAAGTTGTTGTACTTTAAATCTTAACATAATACCATGCATCATTTTCGATTGTCACAATAATGATAAAACGAGGTCATATGAGAATTAGTATACAGCAATGACTATAATGTAAACATTATTACGTGCATGAAATAAATTTAAAAACCAGTAAAATATGTGTATTACTATATTTCAAACTGTAATTTTAACATTTCAAAAAATATTGGTCAATATTTTATGTAACTCTATAGGTATTTAAAATTTGAATTATGGCCATAAACATTCAGTGGTTTTTATGAACCAGGTTGGTACAGCAAATTTATTTGATGATAATATTTTTAGGTACATCAGTTTTAAATAATTAAGTTACCTACACGAAAATAAATAATTAATATCACATTAATAATAAATAATAAGATTTAAAAAATTATACTAATACAAATACAGTAATATCGTACGTACAGATATATTTAAAACATAAAAAAATGTTAATTGTTTTTAGTAAAAATATGTGTTTTTTTAATTTTCTACGATATAAACTCTATAATAAATGTCTTTATAAAGAATTTTTACTATAATTAAAAACGGTTCCTACTCCGATCCAGGGGTGTCATTTGAGGTATTGCAGGGTATACTTACGTATGCGCACTTAGGCACTTAGGCCAGACTCTAATTATTTTTGTTTACTTATTTAATACATTTGTTTTTCAATGAAATATATTTTCATTGATTATTGATACTAATAAATAATAATATATAATCAATGATATTATGTATATATATGTAATTTTTTTATTAAAGTCTAGTAGGATATAATATATTGACATGTTTTAAAATATTTTGGCGTGACTAGTTTTTGGCATACCTTTTAAAAAGTTAATATGATGCTTCCTTAACTTTCAGTCTCTTCGATTCGAATAATGATTTTAGTTGAAAAACTCATTTTTTTTTTTGTTAAATAACGAGCGAGATGTGTGCTGTGTTTGCTCCTAGGTCAATCGATGTAAAACAACGGCAATAAATATTAATACAATTAACCTGATTATAATATAATTTTAAAACAAATCATTAGCATAATAATAATTTATATTATCGTCATAATAACAATACCTCTGAATAATAGGTAAATGTGTGTATTATTCGTGGAATAACGCGCACTCGGTATTCGTTTTAGACGTCATCCGTGTCCGAATAACAATAATAATATCTATTAAACAATAATAAATTCATTTAAAAGATAATTTCACGCCGTTTATTATTTGTATGTATTTATGAGTATGCTTACTTATTAATTAATAAAGTTGTTCATCGCACTCAAGGAGTTAGTACAACTTTGCTAACATGAATGAAAAACTGTTAACTAATAAATAATAATATTGTAAAAGCTAATAAAAAAAGTTTATTTAGCATAAATTGCATTTTGACTTCAATAGTCCAGTAATTTCATCATTAAATTATCAACTTAGTCAATAATTCGCTGAAGACTTATTTTTCTATTGTCACGAGCATAAACGCACCTCTTTTACTTTTATTATTCGTAGACTTGTACAATGTACATGTCTAATGAAACGAAACACTACGAGAACGTATAAATTAAAATTACTTAATAATGCAAAATCACAAATTATTCATAAAACACTAAATCAATAGCCTATTATACTTACCTAATACTATTCAAAAGTCAAATATTTCGTTAATGTTTTATAAAATATGTGATGACAAAATGGTAAACACAGTGAAGGATTAAGCATTTACCGCCCTTTAATTTTCAAAATTATTTTTTTTAATCAAAATACATTAAGAAATATATTTTTAATTAAATTATTCTTTATTATTTTAAATTGAATACAATAGTCAATACGATCACAAAAATTAAATTATTTTCGTTCGGCTTATGAGGTTAGCAAATGTATTAATTATGTCTTGAAAGTCAATTGTCGACACTAATTTCAATTCAATGCACAGGAGAGCCAAATTATTCAACGTCTTATCGGCTATCGCCATAATATATAGGTATAATCAATGCTAATACCTATAAATTATAATATTATATATACATACAATTTGTAAAATTTGTTATTATATATATTATTTTTTAAGTGTAGCAAATTTGCCGCCTCTAAAATTTTGCCGCTCCAATCACCTGCTTACTCTGCCTGTAGGGTAACTCGACGCTGGGTAAACACCGTTTGTTCATAAGATAATAATTGTTATATTGAAACGGCGATCGATACCATCACTATTTGTTAACAGTTATACGCAATAGGTCCACAATTAAAATAAATTAGGCGATACTTTTATGAGCCTGATTTCTATTAGGTAATTATAACCTGCTAGAGTATTAAAAATATAAATTGTTTTTCCTATTTCTGTGGACTATGATAGAATTAATTCTAAAAATAATCATAAAATGAAAGCTTAAGGAACACGGTCGTTTTTTCAATGAACGTGAACGTGTTTTTAAAAAAATATTGAATTCGATCGTGTTTAATCGTACACGTTGAATGTGGTCGAGTCAGTTTTTAAGTAATTTTTCCTGTAACGTTAATCGAAAGCCGTCGTCTTTGTATTTAAATCGCAAGCCGGCAAATAATATTTCAGGAAGTGGCCCACCGTCGGGAAAACTACGTGCTGCCATTACGTGGCAAACAAATTATTCTGAAATCCGACGCCCGAGCTGATGAAACCGAACGAACACACGGCGGCGGCGACGAGTCGAAGGCCGGCTGGTCGGTGGGCCGAGCGGGCGCGCGGGACGAAGACGTGTAATTCCGAGTCTAGAGCGCGAGTGATAACAGCGCTGATAAGACTGGCGCCGCCGTCGTCGATCATACGTGGTGTACACAGGCCAGTGGGTCAGTCGTCAATCATTGTCGTCTTATGCACTTTAGTCTTTTATACTGCTGTCGCGTCGCTATCGTTCCCATCCGTTTCGCATTCGTCGTGTTATGCTGTGCCGTTGACGAAGACTTCACGTGGATACTGCGTTCCCGTCACTTTCGATCGTCTCCGAGTTATCAGTCGTCGACACGCAATCTCCGAGATATTCAACCATGTCGTCCAAACCTAAGGTGTACGTCGTCGGAGTCGGCATGACCAAGGTAACTACTCTCCTGTGTATCTACCCGAAAACGTCACCAATAACGACGTCGGACTCGCCGCCACGGTATTCCGGGCGTCATTTTTCTTTTCTTCTTCAAACAAAACATATTCAATTAGGTACTCTCTCGTCCTTTCACTTTTTTTTCATTCACATTTCTCTTCGCAGTACCATTATTATGCTGTGTCAGATTATGTAACGTGCGAGAACGCATCACGACATGCTTCCTTCCCCTCCCTCAATGATCTCTGCTCTGCAGTTGGGTGCGTCGAATACACTCGAAAAGCCCCGACAATCGAGACTCTCCATAAAAATCGATAACAAACAGTTAAATGTAGGTTTAACTGTTTGGTATGAAGTACCGTGGCAGTTTGTTTCATTCGATGCCAACAATTTAATGTTCCCTTTCTACACTAGATACCTTACTACCACAGTACCACGTTAGTACTACATTTCTTAGTAACTTTTTCAATTTAAAGAACATTAGTATTGTTTTTGAGAGATGGGTTATAAATATAATTTAATTTAAATTGTTTTATTCTTTGCTATTCACTAAACTGTGCCATAAAAACATCCCTTTTTTCTTAAAATCTGATAGTACTATAGAAAGTAACTGAGAGACAACTTTTTATTATTGATTCAAAGAGCATTCACCGTAGCTTACACAATACCTATTATCTATAATAATATACTGAGTACTCAATATCAGTATAATTTTAGTATATTTAGGTATTTATTTGTACCATAAATGGTATGCATGTTTATATTTGTATATATACCTATGTCTTGAGCTATGTCCTGTATATTATATTTTTCAAAACTTCACTTGGTACAAAAGCCTTAAATGTATATTTAGAAATTGTAAATACATTTTAAGACACTTATTGTATTAATATAGGTGCAATTTTGTCATGATATCATATTTTGTTTGCAAATTAACTTATTAAGTCTTCTAACTTATCTTATTATTTAATAATAATACTATAATACTTATATGTTAATATCGAAATTATCATTGTTTTCTTTAAAATATTCAAATTTAACAGATAAAGTTATTAACTGTTTATTGAAAGGTAGTTCTATATTAATAAAATAAGTAGGTACTTTTATATTTGTAAAAAATAAATAAATTACTATTACCTATTAATATTATATATATTATCTATCAATATTAATATTATTGGTACATTTTATTAGATTATTGTTATCAAATGTAAAACCATGTCAGTATTAAATTGATAACTAAAAAAAGTAGTTGGGTGTATAATATATGAAATTAATGTGTTAGTAGAATACGTAAAAATTATATTTTATTTTTATTAAAATATGTGGTGTTGGCAAATAATTCAAAACTTAAATTATTATTTGTTATACATCATTTTTTTTCTAACTTAAAGTATTAAAATTAAAATTATATTATTTAATTTCCAAGTTCTAAGTGTTCTATGTACTTTTTAACATTTTTCCTTACGACATTAAAAGCATTATTTTGCATCTTTTTAATAGATTTTTTCTCATCTAAGTTTTGTGTATTATTATTATTTTAAAATATTTCATTTTTAATGAATCAAAGGAATTAAAACCTCAGGATCAGTGGCTCATTAACTTTAAACAAATAGTTATACTGTTATATTCAATTCTACTATAAAAATAAAATGTTTTGTGTAAAATTAACCCGAATTATTTTTGTTGACTTGGTTTCACATATATATCTGATAACACATAGATTAGATTAAATTATATTAATAAAATGGATAAAAAAGCAAAATGTATACTAAAAAAAAAAAAAATATCCTTGTTGTGTATAACAAAGATTAAAAAAAACCTTAGTATTATTGAGGTACCTATTGTATTAAATAGAATGGGAATAATTAAGTGTGTTACATAAATAGGTCACTCTAGACAAAACAGAAAAGCAATAAAGTTTTTGAATATTTTTAACAATTTTATTTTTGTTATTGGGTTAAAAATAATTTATGGTAAAATTTTATTTTTTATTTTAATATTTCAGTTTGAAAAACCTGGTCGCAGAGAAGATTTTGACTATCCCCAAATGGCAGTTGAATCTGTTACTAAAGCTTTACAAGATGCAAAAATAAATTTCCAAAAAGTAGACCAAGCATGTGTTGGTTATGTTTATGGTAATGGCTTATTTAATTTTACATTTGTTGTTAATTTGACTGTTCATTGAGTTATATATCTAATCCTTGTCATTTTTTTATTAGGTGATTCTACGTGTGGTCAAAGAGCTTTGTATGAAGTAGGAATGACTGGAATACCTATTTACAATGTAAATAATAATTGTTCAACTGGATCTAGTGCATTGTATTTAGGGAAACAAATAATTGAATCTCAAAATGCCGAGTGCGTATTAGTACTTGGATTTGAAAAAATGGAATCTGGGTCATTATCTGCAAAAGTAAAAAAGCATTTATGTTTACATTATAATACTGAAAGTATTTATTTATTTATTACTAAACATATAGCTTATGTAATAATATATTGTATTTTAGTATTTAGATCGAACAAATCCTATGGATAAACATGTAACATTAATGGGTGATTTATTTGGTATTGATGGATCACCAATAACTGCTCAACTTTTTGGAAATGCAGCTTTGGAATACATGAAAAAAAATGGCGTAAAACCTGAAACACTTGCTAAAATTGCCTACAAAAACCACAAACATTCAGTTAATAATCCGTTAGTATCATCCATGTTTAATCAATTAGTTTTGTAGTTAAATTTCATACATTTTTTTTTAGATATTCTCAGTTCCAAAAAGAGTATTCATTAGAAGAAATTCTTAATTCGCCCTTAGTATTTGGTCCGTTAACTAAACTTCAATGTTGCCCAACATCTGATGGATCTGCTGCAGCTATTTTAGCATCGGAACAATTTGTTATACAAAATAAGCTTCAAGATCAAGCTATTGAAATTGTTGGAATGGAAATGGCCACTGATCCACAGACCACATTCTCTGGTCAATCTTGTGTTCAAATTGTAAATTTTAAATCATATATTTGTGTTTATGTAATTATTAATATATACCTATTAATAATATTTACAGGTAGGATATGACATGACCAAATTGGCTGCCGACAAATTGTTTAGCAAAACTAATATCAAACCAGAAAATGTTGACGTGGTTGAGTTGCATGACTGTTTCTCTGCTAATGAATTACTCACCTATGAAGCATTAGGTCTTTGTAAGCCTGGAAAAGCTGGAGACTTTGTTGAATCTGGCTCAAATACTTATGGAGGAAAAGTAGTTGTGAACCCTAGTGGTGGTTTAATATCTAAAGGCCATCCTTTAGGAGCTACAGGTTATTAATTTCTATAAATTTAATTTTAAATAATTTAAATATTAAATCTCAATTCTTATTTTACATTCTTTACAGTGGCGGTTATTTGAGGAGAGGGATAGGTAGATCATATTTTTATTTATCAATGGCTTTTGATATTTTTATTTATACTTTTTAATTTGCTTCATATACATCAAGATATCAAATATAATTAAATAGTTTTGTAATATATTATATATTTATTGATAATTTTATGAAATCATATTAAATCCTTGAAAAGTACTGATTAAAATTTGATGATAAAATGTTAGAAAATAAAATATTTATTAAGGTCCTGAACAGATGTCCTAAAAAGACACAATTTAACTTTTATAACGTTTTGTAATCCGCCAACATAATTTTTTTAAATTAATAAAATGTGGTTATACTTATTTTTGTTAGTATAATATACTAAGGCCTGTTTCACACTGTACGGTTTTGGCCGTACGGCAAAAAATTAGACGGCAATATATTTTTAGTGGCGCGCAGAAGAGCATATACGCTTTCAAATTATATGGTCACGGCAAAATGCCGTCGCCGTGCCGTGTAGCAACCATACGGTTATACTGCCACTACAATATATGGCAACCGTACGGCGCGATAAGCTTAGTAGCGTACGTGACCAAATATTAGTATTTTCTGTTGTCTTTTGCGGCGACAATTGTATACCCATATTGCAATAATTTGTTTATGATTCATTATAACAACGTGCGACTCGAGTGTTCTTATAAAACTGTACAAAAGTATACTAAGCATGGGAACCGGCAAGGAACTAATTGGGAACCGTGCACAAACCGTACAACGTGTAAAGAGCCACTCATCTGGTTTTTTGCCGTACATCTAAAACCGTATAGTGTGAAACAGGCCTAATGGTCAGACTAAACATGCTGCATAACAGTTTAAAAGAATTTTTGAATACTAATTTAAAAAAGTGTTACTTATAACTTATAAACATAGTGTTATGATACATATTTTTATAATAAAGTTTGTAAAATTATTTTCATACTAATATTATATATAAATAAATTATAATATATATATGAAGTTATATATTTCTTGTTCAACTTTTTTAGGAATTGCTCAGTGCAGTGAATTGTACTGGCAATTACTCGGTAAAGCTGACAAGAGGCAAGTACCTGGTGCTAAAGTAGCTCTTCAACAGAATATTGGCTTGGGTGGTGCTGTAGTTGTGGCATTATACAAACATGGATTCCCTAAATCATCACCGTAAGCCAATTTACTTTTTCAATTATTAGATTATTATTATTATTATAAATCTTTAATGTTTACACTTAGGACCACCCCACAAAAGTCAGCTAGTCCAAAAACCGATAAAGATCCAACTGTCTTTAAAGTCCACAAAGCTTTCAAAATTCTTGAAGAAGCTATGTTGGATGACAAAGAAAACAATATTGAAAAAGTGCGTGGAATTTATTGTTTTAAAGTTACCAACAGTAGTGGAAAAGAAGGCATGTGGATTATCGATGCCAAGAATGGAAAAGGAAGTGTTACATTTTATGGCACAGGTATTATCATATTAATTTACAATCATTTGACTTAATATTGGTGATAAAACTATATATTAATATAGGGGGATAATAAAGTACTCCTTTGGTTTTTAAAATAATTTTAAGTGTAAAATTTTTTTACATTATAAAAACAATACAATCTATACCTACGGCTTGAAAAAAAATTACTCAACTTAAAATATGTTATCTACTTACTCGTATATTATGTGATCAAAACAAAAACAATATAAACTTATTACTACAATAATTATAATAGGTGATAATAAAATGTTTAAGAATCTCATTATTCTTATGAACATTTGTAGATTAAATTGAACATACAAGTCATACAAATTGTTAATTTTTAATTAGGTAAAAAAAAAAAGTTTATACATTTGTATGCTATAAAATATTTGGTATAGCCTTTAAACAAATCTATAAGAGATTTTTAATAATTATTTATTTTTTTACCTGATTGAAAATGTTGTAACTTTTCATTACATTCATGTGAAAATCACATTCTCATAATAATTTAAAATTGGTTGACATTATATTTTATGTATTGATTACAGGCAAACCAGACGTAACTTTCACAATGAAAGACGATGACGTCGTTGAACTGATAATAGGAAAATTGAATCCTCAAAAAGCATTTTTCCAAGGCAAAATCAAAATCCAAGGAAACATGGGTTTGGCGTTGAAACTTGTAGACTTGCAAAAACTCATGGGTCACAAAATTGCCGAGCTAAGATCAAAATTATAAACTTCTCATTCAAAGTAATATACTAAAAATATTGTTTTTTTTTTTTAAATAAAATGTTTTTATAAATGTTATCTTTGGGATGATGTGGTGTTCATTAAACTATTATAGTATGTGGTTCCGGTTAATATTTATGTGTTAAGGTTATTTTTTTTTTTTACATTTATATTGTGTTATGTTTTTTATTATTGTATTCATTACTGTTTTTGGTAGATGAATGAAATATATATTAACTATAAATATATAAATAAAACTGTGTATGATTTTTACGGGAAATTAATGTCTTTGAATTCTGTTTGTGTTCTTTACCATATTTTTTTACTTTAAGAAAAATAAAAGTTAATAATTTGGTAACAACAATGTACTCTCTCAAAATTATTGGATATCATCTATTGTGTCTACTTCTAACCGTAGAGCAATAATGTGTGATGTGATAGAGAAAAAGAACTTGGTGACTAAACTTTGTTTAGTGACTTTTTTAATTTAATATGGTTTATTCGAAAGTGTTAATAAATGTCAATTAAATTTGAATGCATAAACCTGTTATGTAAGTGTTTCACATCATGGGACTAGAGCTTGTCTGATTCCATGCTCTTCTAGGCTATTTTATGTAACTCTATTGACATCACAGTCCCAAGACTTGTGGTCCAGTCTATTCTAGAAATAATTAGTTTTAAGAAAATATGTGTGCATGTTTTAGCTCTGTTTGTATTTTGATTTACTACTACATCTATGAGCTTTTGCACAGTCCACACTTGTGTCGAGTCTATTGAGCTGTTGTTAACAGTTATTGTAATATTACATAGATAGTAGTCTGTGGCCAGATTATAGCATATAAGTATCCACGAACAAGTAAAAAACCAAGCAATCAAAGTTAATAATCGATAACGGTGCGATAAGCATAAAACCGAAAACGCGATCAAGTAGGTATCGAATCAACATACTGCGTGTTTTCGACATGGTGCGCGGATAGAGTAAGATCAAGCTTTGTCGTCGATGTCATAAAGTACCTATTTTATTCTATTGCCGCGGGGCGAGCAGCAGCTAAAATATAAGTAAAATATAAGTGAAAACACGACCAACAACAATCAGACCAGGTGGACATTCGATTAGGGCACTGCGAGCGTGTAATATATTATTAATACATCACATGTTAATTATATGATATTATGACATATGTGGAGAAAACACGATAAAGCGAATTGAATCGGATTGCGATCAGGCTTCGTCGTCGCCCTCGGCCTCGCCCTCGCCGTCGTTGGTGTCCATGCCCACCTCCTCGTAGTCCTTCTCCAGCGCGGCCAGGTCCTCGCGCGCCTCGCTGAACTCGCCCTCCTCCATGCCCTCGCCCACGTACCAGTGAACGAACGCGCGTTTCGCGTACATCAGGTCGAACTTGTGGTCTAGCCGGGCCCACGCCTCGGCGATGGCTGTCGTGTTGGACAGCATGCACACCGCGCGCTGTACCTTGGCCAGGTCACCGCCCGGCACCACCGTGGGCGGCTGGTAATTGATGCCCACCTTGAACCCGGTCGGGCACCAGTCGACGAACGCGATGGTGCGCTTGGTCTTGATGGTGGCAATGGCCGCGTTCACGTCCTTGGGCACCACGTCGCCGCGGTACAGCATGCAGCAGGCCATGTATTTGCCTTGCCGCGGGTCGCACTTGACCATCTGGTTGGCCGGCTCGAAGCACGCGTTGGTGATTTCGCCCACGGACAGCTGCTCGTGGTACGCTTTCTCCGCGGATATCACCGGCGCGTACGTGGCCAGCGGGAAATGGATGCGCGGATACGGCACCAGGTTGGTCTGGAACTCGGTCAGGTCCACGTTCAGCGCGCCGTCGAACCGCAGCGACGCGGTGATGGACGACACGATCTGCGCTACCAGCCGGTTCAGGTTCGTGTACGTGGGCCGCTCGATGTCCAGGTTCCGGCGGCATATGTCGTAGATGGCTTCGTTGTCCACCATGAACGCGCAGTCCGAGTGCTCGAGCGTCGAGTGCGTGGTCAGGATCGAGTTGTACGGCTCCACCACCGCCGTGGACACCTGTCGGATTGCGAACATTATAATATTATTATTGGGACTCACGCGGGAAGCCACGTGCAGCTTATCAGACGTATTATACGAATTAGATCTGCAAGAAGTAGATTTTGGGGAGGAGGGGGCGGAGTAGCGTTCGATCGTACTTGCGGCGCCGGGTAGATGGCAAATTCCAGTTTGCTCTTTTTTCCATAGTCTGAGCTCAGGCGTTCCATGAGGAGCGAAGCGAACCCGGAGCCGGTACCGCCACCGAACGAGTGGAATATCAAAAATCCTTGCAGTCCGGTGCACTGGTCAGAGAGCTTGCGTACCCGGTCGAGCACCAGGTCAATAATTTCCTTGCCGACGGTGTAATGGCCGCGCGCATAATTGTTGGCCGCGTCTTCTTTGCCCGTTATCAGCTGCTCCGGGTGGAACAGTTGTCTGTACGTGCCGGTACGCACTTCGTCTGCAACAGGTAGGCGAGAATACGTATGATTTCGTTTTCTCTTCTGCACCGCCGAATAAATTGTTGACACAATGCTTACCCACGACAGTCGGTTCCAAGTCGACGAACACGGCTCTGGGTACATGTTTACCAGCACCTGTTTCGCTAAAGAACGTGTTGAAGCTGTCGTCTCCACAGCCCACTGATTTGTCGGAAGGCATTTGTCCGTCCGGTTGAATGCCATGCTCCAAGCAATAGAGCTCCCAACACGCGTTGCCAATTTGTACTCCGGCTTGGCCGATATGTACGGAAATACATTCACGCTGGAAAAATACGAATTAAACTCAATACAGGTGCGAATCCACCGGGGAGGGGGGGGATACGAGTGTTCGTCCTCCTTCCCCGTGAATTAATTATTAAATTAAATTAATATTAAAAATTATTATAAGTATTTTTACTACAGAAAAAAAAAGAAATCGATTAAGCCACAACGTTTGATTTCCAATCTACCGAATATGGTACTGTAATAAATAATAATAATAAATCTCTGTCCAAGGCCCTCTGACATTGATCGAGGGGACGTTTCGAATTAAAATATAAAGACTCGAATGATTTTTCAAATTATTAGAAGTTTTTTTGGAAATTTAGTTATAACAATATAAAAAATTATGTACAATAGAAATCGATAAATATGAAAGAGCTGATGTGTATCATCTAAGAACCACTTGTTCCGAACAGCCATTCGAAGCTTACAGGTGAACTAGCTAGGACCCAAAATTGTATGTGTTCCGTTCTGGCTCTGTCCGTCGATAATTATTAACGTTCATAATTATGATTAAATAACAAAAGACTTGTTTTAATTAAACATAAATAAAGATATACACTTACCATGATTGTTTGATAATGAACTTGACAACAAATTTAATTTAATAACCGACACTGTAAATATTAAAACTTTATTGAGAGTAACGGAAATGCGTTTTCGTATTATACAAAATATATAACTAAACGCAAACGGTTGTCGAGGTTTTAAATAATGTAACAAACTAAAAATTATATAAAGCTAATAAATATTACTTTCTAGAAGTCTCTTCAAAAATACGCAAAAATTAATTTATAAATCCTATATAGAGTCTTTATTCTTTATTTAATTAACTTTTTTAGGTAATTTATATCTACTTCATAACAATAAAAAACTGTCGAATGAATTATATGACATGACTAATAATAATACATTAATGTATCCGTGCCGGCACGGATCGGACAACACGACTTGTACGAGCATATCACACGTACGTGTGGGGTGTTTATATTATCAAAGTAGAATCCGTACCACGGATTCGTGGTTCACGGACATGGCTACTTTGATGAGTGTAAACTGGCCTTTAGTTTATCTTCCATGAGTAGCCACTTGTTTATCACCACTAAAATTTTGAACATGATTATTGATAAACGTTCAATAACGAATCAATAAGTTAGTTCAATACGAGTTCAATACGGATATTTTATAGATATTTGTTTATCTGCAATCGTGTTTACTATTCAAGTGAGCGATTTGTTTTCCTTTATTCTGTGGTACAACTCTCGCTGTGTAAGTATACCTTTAATCGTGATATTAATCATTTTCAGTATTTATCATTAGGTTAGGTTAGTTATTTGTCAATAATTAGTACATCCATAAGATGTAT
The DNA here is from genome assembly GCA_948098885.1 of Drepanosiphum platanoidis. Classification (NCBI taxonomy): domain Eukaryota; kingdom Metazoa; phylum Arthropoda; class Insecta; order Hemiptera; family Aphididae; genus Drepanosiphum; species Drepanosiphum platanoidis. Next base: position 9,020,875 of record OX402542.1, on the reverse strand, counting down.
TAGATACATGTCCTCCTTGATTACATCTATATTTTGTCATGTCATTTTGTAATTAATTGACCATTGTATACCATTCTAGTTTTTTAAACATAATTTGTCGGACGATAAAACGCTCACCCTCTTGAGAAAAAACTGCTTACAATATCAATAAAATAATGTGAACGACGGTAAATCAGAGTCTGTAACAATAACATTATACAACGCGAACGGCGACTGCGTTAAAAATGTTTTAAGACGTTTCTGGTCGTTAATCTAACCGTGCTGCTCTTGTTTCCTTGTTGTCCGTGTCCCTCCGCGGGCATTGGTAGTGAATGGTATTGTCGTTTTCTAACAGGTCATAAAAATTATATATATTATAAAAAAATAAAATAAAATACACGATAATAATTTTCAATTTTTTTTAACAACACAATAAATAATAATAATAACATTTCTTAATTATCAATAAAATGTAATTATAAAAATTAAAATGCTAAATTCAGCCGCCCGGAGCAACAGCGGCTTGTTAACTTAATATGGCCCTGCTTGTGTAATCCATCTGTTTGTACACCGATTTTGTGATCTTGTTGCTTGAAACAAACCATTGACCAACAACTAACCTAACCATTGCCCACACGTTCGCTGTTTTGTTTACTGGTTCTACGTCTTTGCACCAAATGGCGCACGACGACGTTATTGCAGTGCATGAAAAAACATAATTAAACCATCATTATAAAGTGTCATTAGTCATTACCTACTTATTGAACTTTTATGTTTTATGTGTTTTCATTATAGCTCATAAAAAATGTTACATTTGTCCAACAATATCTACGATGGCAATGAAGGCAGAGAAACCCCAAAAAGATATTATGATTGTAGTGATTATATGGGTTTAAAACCGGATACTATTTTAGATACTGTAAATTTGAGAGATGCAATTATGACAGATGTAACTGATAATACCGAAAAAGAATCGATTGTAGAAATATCACATGACATTGAGTATCTGGCCAACAATTATTTTGCCGAATTTTATGAATTTTATTGGAATGAAATCTTTCCTGGCATTATGGATTTAGACGATAATAATCTAGAAATACAACAAAATTTCATTAAACATAAATCAGATGGTAAGTATATTTCAGTCAATAAATTGTACGTTATAAATCATAATTAACATTATTATTGTAACGTTAAACTAGTGTTATATTCAAGGTCATAACACTTCATTTTATGGCCATAACACTATTACTGTTTATCGTGTATATCCGTTACAGATGTCAGATATACATTATTTACTTTTTAGAATATTACTTTATTATCCTTGATCAGAAGAAAGGATCTCCTTTCTTAGTGACAGATACCAATGGGTAAAAGTTCTTGATGTTAAATCTTATTTGTTTCTGGCTTCTTCTGGTGTCCCTAAGGTTAGGTCAATCAATCAAACAATACTGTTTTCACTTTTTATAAACAATCTCCATCGTGTATTACACCACTGTCGCTTTCTTAGCTTTGCTGACGACATCAAACTTTATTGTGTATTGTGTACACTTGATATGTACACTTGATGATAGCAGAAAAATTCAATCTGATTTAAATCGGTTTTCAAATTGGTTTAATACCTTGGGTTTAATATTCAACTTCCCTAAATGTAAAATTATGACCTTCACTAGATCCCGTTCTCCTCTTATATTACCATACTTCCTTAATGGTAACGCTGTGTCCCAAGCTGACGACTGTGTCATGGACTTAGGTTTCATGCTTAGCTTCAATCTTGATCCGAGTAACCACATTGGATATGTGTGTTGCAAGGCTCTCAAAACTCTTGGATTTATTATGCGATCATCTAAAGACTTTCGACTAGATTTATCGTTAAAAACTATGCGTATGATGTCAAATGCCAATGTAGAACCCACCTTCAGCAGTCTACTTATAAATAATTGAAATGCCAAATGTATATACTGATTGTCCTATCTGTATCTGTATTTATATATATATATATGTGTTATGTGTATCTGTGTTATAATATTATATACTAATCACTGTCCGGCCCGTATAATAAATAAATAATATGTGTCAAAAGTTTAATAAATAGTTTTTTTCTATTAGATAGTATGTTTACAAATTAATTACCTCACATAATGTACTTTATATGCATTTATACCATACTATAACTTTGTACACACATTTTTACTACAAAAAATTAAATAATGATAGGACTATATTATACAATACAATAGAGTATAATGTGTTGCAATTCTGGATTTAATAGCACCGAGCCTTGTATAGATTTTCAAAAGTACAAATTAAATTGTATAAACTTTACAAATATCTGTAAAACATATTTTATATGTGGCTAAAACTGTTAAAATCTATTTTTCATCATGAAAAGGACTTTTTCAGTTTCAACACTAGTCTGATTTTTCAACCTAAGAATTGGTTTAGTTCATTTAAAATAAGTACATAACACATCTATGTTAAACTATGCATAATCATCTATTGTAATTAAAATGATTATTGATGGTCTGTATTAACTGGATATCTAGATTGATGAGATCTGGTGTATCTAATATACACTATATTATATATTTAAATAATGAAATTCGAGAGAGGCTGGGAGAAGATTTTATTTTTTTACTAGTTTATTTATACTACTAAAAAAAAATACTCATACCTTTGAATTTGTGTACAAATCCACCACTGAAATTATTGACCAGACAATATTTTATTTTGTTTCTAAAGATGAGTACGATTTACCCAGTCATATGATTACAAACAATGAAAAAGAAGTAAAGGAAAAACATATCGAGGAGACAGCAACTTCATCAAATCCACATACATCAAATCGTAAATACAATTCAGAAAAGGCACACAATGAACGTAGAAATATGGCGGTATTATTTTCAAACCTAAGTAATTTATGTAGCGGCGAACCTTGTACAACAAAAAATAGTATACTTTTAGCTGCTAAAGCAGAATGTGATAATTTAATGAATCTTGAAAAGAGATTGGTTGTGGAAAAAGAGAGGAATTTTATTATAAATAAAAGGTTGGAAAACCTGGTTATAAATATGCTTAATGAAATATTAAATTGAATAGATTGATTCTCAAGTAAATTAAAGGCTGACAAATTTTTTATTTAAAATGAATATAATTAGGCGTACTAATTTGTTCAACATTAATTTTATGTAGTTTTTTACTGTATCAACACCAATTTTCTGTTTTTAAATATTTGGACAAATATTTCTATATACGAATACAGGTATATAGTATTTACATAAAAGTATTAAAAAATAATAGATAATATCTAGTGAAATTATGTTTATTTTATAAGAATCATTACTTTAATTTAGTTATTGTTCCTATATACATGTTCTTTTTTATTATTATTATTATTATTGTACCATTTTACTATTATATTTTATACCCAGATAATACTTTTTTATCTATCTTAAATAAGTATAAATTTTGATTGCTAAAAGTTCATGAAAAATCAACTTTTACTGTTGATGGTCTGTTTGTGAATGGGTTAAATTGTTAAATTAAAAAAACGTATGTTACAATAGCCTAAAAGTGTTTGTATTTTCTCAATAATGAAACGCTCAACTATTTAAAGGTTTTTCTTTTATAGATTGATGTATATTTAATTTTTAAAATCAATAAATCAATTTGTTTTATTAAATATTGTTATTTTTGCTAAAATTGATTTAAAATATTGACTAAATAAATTACCCTGTAATTTATTTGAAAATAAACTTATGAAGTGAGATACACTAATGTGTACTTACCAAGGCAAGACCGAACACAATAAATATATTTTTTCAATTTTCTTAATTATTTTGTTGCATAAAACACCGTGTGTACTAAACTACTATAATATTGAGTTTTCAAGATTGACTCATCGGTATATCAACTGCAGTTTATTTTAAATTAGTTTATTAAACAAAGTAAAAAAAATCTTGTTTTAGTAACGTAAAATATGTTTTAATCACCATCTACACAATGGCTACATACTTATTATTTCTGAATAGAAACTATAGCCACATTACGTACAGCGGTAAATATTTAAGAACACTAGTTATAAATACTTCATATATATTTTATACTAATGAGATAATTTATCAACCCCGGTTTTTGAAGTTGAGCATGGACCTCCACCTCAAAAAACATTAAAAAAGGCCCCTTGGCATTTATTAAAAGTTACATTATTACTATGCTTATGCCTAGGATAAGGTATTAAATGCTTTTTTATATTTTAATTCTGTAGATAACAATATATTGCTGGTTCATACTGTAACATGGGGAATGGTTATTGATATGGTAATATCGGTGTAGTGATTGTTGTGAAGGATAATGCGATTTAACCGCTTAAATTATTTAACGGTGTAGCATGTTCGTAGGTTGTGGAAAATTGTGTAAGGAAGATGTGTTGTAAATAATTGAAACACTTCATTTAAAATAATAACAATATTAAGTTAATTTATTAACTTTCATAACACAAATAAAACAGTAAAGTTACTGGTTAAATCTCATAGACTACTTGTCAGCAATAAACACAACCAGCAGCACAACGGTTGGACAATATCTTAACTATCTTACTAACATTGTTAACTTTAATACATCACTGAAAAAGGCTTGGAACTCCATTTGTATTTATCTGGTTTCCTAGTTGGTACGCGCTCATTATTAAATATGCAATTTTTCTATTGTCAAAGTTGTAGTGTGTAATAATAATTATTATGCATAACCGCAGGAACGAATTGCTAATCTTTTAACCCCATGTTACTGCTTAATAGTCAAACTAGCTATTTTATTCTGACACATGTAATAGGCATTAATTATATTTAAATGTATTACTTTTGAATAACAACGATTAACATGTGTCCAAGAAACATATTATTGGATAGGATATGTTAAATAATTTATTATTATTATTATTATTATTATTATTATTTAATTTTCATTATTATGAAAATAAAAATTATTTTTTCTTTTTAAGTTTAAAAATATATAAAAAATTGCACTCCTCTTTGCACTCAAATTCTATAAGTTTTAACTTATTTTGATAATAAAAATGATGTTTAAAATCATAAGTATACTTGGATGTATAATGTAGAAATAAAAATATAAATATCCAACTTTTTAAAGGTAACAAAACTCAAAATAATGAAACATGTTGACTCGCAAGCTCAACACCTTATTAAAACATACAAAGTATTTTTTATAGTATTAAGAAATAATGGTTTTAATAGTTTTTAAGCTGATTTTGCTTAGTCTGGATTAATAGCATTTCTTTACATTTTACATTATTTTCAATGATAATTATTGTCTTATGTTATGGTTAAATTACTTGGGTACCTCTCTAATGTACAATAATTTTTCAAAATGTTTAAGTTATATTTTGTTCATATAATTTATAAATTTTAAGATGTGAGAATAATAAAAAATGTATTTTTCTTACACATACGGTGAATTTTAAAAGTATATTATTATTATTTTAAAATTAACATCAAACTTCAAATTTTACTATAATATTCATTACATTTTTTCTTAAAATAAATGTAATATTGTTATAAAATCATTAAATAATAATAATTTTATCCTTTTTGACCATTTAGTGATAATCACTAGTTAATTAAATCAATTTCTACAAAATCTCTACAATTTATAACTATATAATCTGTATTCAGTGGCATGTGACTATGTAAGAATATATAAAAATAATTAAAAAATAAACATCTTTCTTTTATATGTTATAAAGTTATTTAGATTTATTATTAATTATAATCAATATATTAATAAAAATTAGTGTCACTATTTATTATTTTTTATAATATGTGTTTGAAGTTGAAATCTTGAATACAATTTTTAATTTGTGTACAATTTGTGTTACAATGTTTAAAAATATAATACAAGGTTCTTACAAGTCGCTTTTTTGATTCAATAGATAAAATGTATTGGATGAGTCACATAAATATTTTTTATAAACGTAAGAAAATATAATTTCAACAAAATCTGATATCTCAACGAGTTTCTATTTAGTGGTTTGGAAATAAATTACCTACGATAAAATTTAAAGCAGTTCGTCAGCAGCTTAATAGTTTCGATTGAAAGCTCGCTGAAATGTTCAGTGCTAAAAAATTTGAACAACAGTGACGAATCATAGAAAATTTCCCATGTTGAAACTATCCTTAATAAAATAACTAGAAAACAACATTACCACGTATGCGCTCGATTCAGCACGGTATCGCTCTTACAATTTGGCTCCATCGCCAAAGTTCTTATTAACCATCAAGTTTGATTTAAAGCAAGGTGTAACAATATGATTAAACGTAATAAAAATGGTTCCGAACCATAAAAAAAAAATAAAAAACCAACTATCCTATCACTACACTGTGAGTGGAAATTATCTCCTTTTGTTTGAAGTTAAAACTGCGATCGCGGTTTACGACTAGAATTGATATGAACTTGTCTACGGTCTCAGCCATTCAAGTACAGGCCTGTTGCTAACGTGGCGCACCATCTTCGAAATTACTATAGTGAAACGAGTTTTTACCGTCTTGTCCTGACGTAAAGAATGTTGTTCGTCCTGTACTGACCGGACATACCGATGACGTCACCACGCTTTCGTTCACCACATTCAATGCTGTACTCGACCAAATATCGTCATAGAACAACAGACCGTCCGAAATCCGAATATTTCTCCAGGACACTGTCGATTATTTTTCAATCTTGTTTCTCGTAGAAACGTTGCTAGGTGAGTAAACTCTTATCTTATTTCATGTGTCTCCTTTTAGACTTCTTCGAAGACGTAGAATCGGGAGTTTGGCCTGACAGTAGTTGTATTATAATTTCGTTCGTCATTTTTTTCTCGTTCGAAATATTAACTTAATATTAACAATATTAACAAAACACGTACGCGGGAATTCCGAATCAGTGCGAGTACGTTTCAGTTTTACGTTGTTTTCAATATTATCTATTTGCTCGTTTTTTTTCTTTTCTTTCGAATGTTCAATTGGAAATCGTATTCGATTCAACGCGTTGTTTTCCATTGATTTTAAAATCGATCGGTAACATTATTATGTTAATACCTATCGTTTATGTTCGCAAAGAATGTTGATTTTTAAAAGTAAAGAGAAATTTGTTTCAAGTTTTGATATTTATTATTTCTTTTACCTATATCATTCACGTTATTTTAGTTAATTATGTATCATTAAAATTGTTCTATATAAAATAATACTTTTCTCTTTTAAAAATATTTTTTGTCATTTGTGTCACATGTAAGTTTTTTTTTAGATTTTGTTCGATTTTGTAGTATTTAATTTCAACAATCATTTATATTTATTTTGTAACAAAATATTATTAAATATATTAAATAATTTTAATACAAACTATTAAATATATTTAAACAATAATAAAATTAAAATAAAGGACTTGCCTTGAGTATTATAATTAAGTGTACAAAAAAGTCACGACCAATTTCGATTAAAATAATTTAATATATTTAATAATATTTTGTTATTATTTATGACTTTATGAGTATTAATCATTAAATATTAATATAATTACTCTGTTTATTTATTTTATATTTTTATATTTATTTTATGTTCTTAATTATTATATTTAGCAGTACTCAAAGCTCCCTTCTCCAACACAAGCTGCATAAGCTTACAGGAGATATGTTAATAAATTATGTAACTAATTATGTCAATTATTTCCATTAAATTATATTATAAAAAAAAGACATTCGATATTTTTAACCATTAATGTTAAATTACCTATAATTTATTGTTTTATTTTTAATAATGAATTAATTTCATAATGATGATATTTTATATTCATTTTTAAGGCTGTGATTTAAGGCATTAACGAGTTTAAAAAGTCAAGTTACTTTTTTATTTTAACTTCTAACTTGACACATTTTGTTTTATATAAGCATTAAGCAGCTACTAATTAAAAATTTTTTTCAAGATATTCACAACAAACCATGGATCTGGTTGAAAATGTATCTAATGATGTAATTGGTGACTTAAATATAAAAAATGGAGAAGAAATGAAAATAATCTCAAATGCAACCAATCTGGACGATTCTAAAGCTATAGCCAAAAGTAAGTAGTGTAGTATATTGATTTACTAAACCAAAGACTATTTTACAAATCTAAATTATCGTATTTTGTGTGTATTAATTGTATATGGAAGTATATTTAATACTATATTTTATGATTATAGGAGATTCTCAAACTGCAATACAGATGATAAATAATTATTCACCGAAAATCAAAAAACATATACTTTATTCTCCTTATGACCCTGAATATTTTTTGAAAGGTTTTATATTGTTAGTTGGAACACGTGAAGACATCAAAAATAACATTATTCGAAATTCATGTAATTTTTGTGCTCTAGCAGAACCACGTTATCAATTCCAATTCCTCGACTCAATACAGTAACTAATAATAATTATCAATTCATAATTTATTCCAACATAAGATAATTAAATATTTAAGGTGAAAAAAAAATTAAATTAACCATGACATAATTTTGATACGGGTACTAGATATAATAGATATATTATACTAACGAGCAATATCAAAATTTGTCTGATTTTTAATAAATGAATGAATATATTTCTATAATTTATATTTTTAATAGATATTTACATTTTTAAGTAAAAAATTGTATGATTTAAGCTGATTTGAAGTATAATAATTAATAATAATATGATTTACATTATGATACCTCTTTACTTGCCTAGTGTAATAAAAATCAGTTATATTAAATTGATAGGGGACCTCTTTTCTCTATCAATTAAGTACCACTCCGCTGGTGGCGTTTTTAAAAATATAAGTGGCATGAGTTCAAATAAGGAATAAAAACACTGTTTGATAGAAAACACTCATTTATATTTCAGATATTAATTGATAATAGTTATAATAAGTTATATTATATAAAAGTTAAAAAGATTTTACTCAAGTATCTTATGTTAAATTTATAATCGAGAATTATGAACTGTAATTGATAATTATTTATTTATAGCTATAGTAGTTTGTACATAGAGAACCAATTGATTACTACTGGGGAAGGAACATCTGTAAAAAAAGCTCGATTAGATGTATCCATGAAGGCCTTTAATATTTTGAAGGATAAATGCTTTACCCTTATGGTAAATAAATCTATATCTACAAATTATTTACATATTACATTAATTCATCTTAGCGTTTTGTTATCTGATACTATGTTACAGATAAAAGAATCTATTGAAATAGTGTCCCTAAAAAATGTATTATCTGGTATAACTATAAGTTCAACAACTTTGTCTTCGCCAATTGATAGTGGTATTCAAACAGTTATGGATTTGAAAAAAAATAGTGAGTTAGAAAAAAAGGGAACAGAACATAAAGAGCCAATTACGTAAGATATTTATTTAAAATATAGTAGTATACTCGTAGTTTATTTGGTATATAATTTAAATAATTATGATTTACTATAAAAAAAAACTAACTCTAGTAAAAAATATTTCATTTTAATTGACATTTTTGTAAAATATTTAAAATATTTCAATTGCTGTTCAACACAAAGTAAAATAATTATAACTAGCCTTATTTTATATGTAATACAATTTTTTATAGAGTTGTTCAATTTCAAAAGAATTTGAAAGTGGATGCTAGTACAACAGAAACGGATGGTCAATTTGATAAACAAGAAATAAATCCAGCTTTGGAATTAGCAATCAAAGAATACTTGATACTATTTTTGAAAGGGCCAAAGACAAGATTTAAATTTTTATCTGAATTCTCAAAAGAAGAACGCACATGTATTCATTTGTAAGTCCTGAAATTCATACTGTTTACTTTATTTCATTTACTTATATTTTTTTTTCTTTTTTCAAGAATTTGTGGTGATTTTGGTTTAAAGTCTAAGAGTTATGGAGATGTCTTCAATAGATATATTGTTGTAAAAAAAAGGCAATCAGCTATAGATATTTTTAATGATCTCATTAACAATGGCTATGAAAATGATCAATACATATTAATTCCTCCTAAACAATAAGTATTAAAGTTACAATATTATAATTTTATTGGATTATTATTACGTATAAATTATATTTATCACATTCAGTTTGTTTTTGAATTATTGAAATATTTTTGTTTTTTATGGAATAATTTAAATTTTAATATATTTAATATGATATAAGTTCAAATTTAATTTTTTTCTAAAAATAATATAAAGTAATATATGTAATGATATATATAAGATAATGTGTTTATAAATATTTTATGAATTTATCATACTGTATTTACCTGATTAATAAGCGCGTTTATGGTTATAACTTTATAAGTTATAAGTTATAACTATTTGTGTATAATCTAATGTTTTTGTGACATACAACTATACAAGATTTTTGATATTATGACAAATAAACATAGTTATTATAATTATCTAAGCTTGGAACTTAAAGCATTAATATATTCAGAAACTGCATATTTCTGGTTAAATACAAATTTGATTCATAATACCATTGATTATAAATACTAGTACTCGTATTTATAATCAATGATAATACCTATACTTTAAAATTTAAAATATATTTAAAGTTTAAATAATAAAAACTTTTATTGCATAATTTTGTAAATTTCTAAACTTTAACTCTAACAAATTTAATACTTCAACTATAAATTAAATTAAGTTATTCTTATATATTATGTTAAATTAAACTAAATATTAACTATACAAAAAATTAATTTTATTGTTATGATTTATTCAAACAAGATGAACTGTTTTGACATCCTACTGTTACATAGTGTACATATTGTTGACAACACCCACCTTTTTTTATTTGTAAATTATTTTTTTGACAATCGCATTTCATAAAACTTTTGTCCACTCGACAGTAAAAGTCAACCAACAGCTGAACACATGCTTGTTGTATTTATTTTGAATACATGATTTTAAACACATGCTTGTTGTGTTTATTTTGAATACATGATTTTAAATCACTTTTTCTTCTCGTAAAGAAAATTAATTTCTATTGAATAATTGATTCAAAGTTCTAGCCATAGAGCATCAACTATAAAATTGTTGTCAATAACATCAAAAACTACAGTTGATAATGTGCGAGAAACAGTTTGGGGCGACAGCTATAAAACATAGAACCAAAATATACAAGTGTTGTCAATAAAATAATCCTTGTAGTAGTAAGCTACATAATATTGCATCTTGTCTACAAAAAATCAATATTTGATTTTTTTATTTAATGTTTGCCTAAAGGGTAGCAAATCTGTTTTCGTTCTTATTTCATTTTAGATTTCCTTTAAGCCACTTTTTTTTCTAAAAAAGTTTCTTTTGTGATTTTTGGATATATTGATTTAATTTATTACATATGTTTGCGTTGCGATGTGTTTAATCGCAGTTTGTGTTTGTATGATAATGAGCTTGGCAATGACGGCCACATTTCCTTATCGTTTCCCTACGTCCTACTCCATCGTAAATGTAATCTGTATATAATTATTATTTTTGTTTTTATGCACACACACGTATTACGTGTGCATAATTTTCTCTGTCGTGTTGTGTCTATCGTAGAACTACGTTGTTCTCGTTTTCGATTTTTTTCGTTATATGTTCGCCATTGTGGTAACCGAAATCTAATTTGTTTTTTACCATAGCCATTGTGGCAGTCAAAAGTCGTTGTTCATTTATTATTTTTATTAATATTATCATTATTGAGTTTTATTTCAAACAATAAACTTTTCTCAACGTGCACTTTAATCAACCCCTCAGAAGTCCACTAGCCAACTACCAACCACGTATTTGTCCAGTTGTCCACGTCACGTAAGTCCGCCAGCACCCGGCGTGGTGTGTGAGAGGCCGTCCAGGACTTCGAGATTCGGCATCTGAAATACATCGGCGGCACGTAGTCTAAGTTTAGCTAGTAATTATTGTCCGATTTATGTGAACTTTGCTGGTCATTGCACTATGTCCTGATCGACCGGCAAAGACTCCCCTCTGAATAAGTAGGCTATTCGTCCTTAACTCCGTTGTATTATCCATAACATAAATCCTTGTCGTTTGGTCCGTCGTCGTCGTGTCATCAGCTGCCGCCGTAAACGTGCACTTTGGGTTGCATTCTCATCGACTTCAAGGCGCTACAGATGACCAAGTGCATTGTCATCTTCTGCAACTGTGAAATACCGTGCACACTGGGTTGCATCCCGTCGCAAAAAGCCACTGTTCAATTCGTCTCATTATTATTTGGTCCTTCGAATTCATTGGTTTGTTTCTCTTTGTTTTAATTTTCTTTCGTTTTCGCTCAAACAACATAGATTATCAGGACAGCATTTTTAACGAATGATATTCTATTTGTTATATTTTATTCATCAAATTTCTTTTTTTGATATTCATTTAAATTTGTCATCAACATTTACAAATCTAAAGTCATGAGAGATAAACCGAAAAATTAGTATGTTATTGTTAATATATTAATATGGAAGTTTCTTTACATATACACACCTTTTTTTTTGTTATATATTTTGAAAACCTATCAAATTTTATGATTTTATTAGTTATTAATTATTATTAGGTACTATTATTATTGTTTTTTTTTGTCAAATAAATGCAAATGAACAATTACCCATAGACTTACAATTTGTGTTTGATTATTTTTTTTTGTTATTTTAATCAGTGTTTTTAAACAAAATTCTTACTTTTTCAACTTAATTATATTATGTTTTTTTAGTTGTAAACTAAATTTTGAATACAAAATATTACATGCATCTTGCATTATTTTAATATTTTGAACCAAGTTGGGTAAAAGAAAAAAGTATCATTTACTTAGTGTAAGGTGTGAATGTCAAAATCAAAAGGTTAAAATTATTCCTATATTACCTATTTGAAATACACTGTTTGAATAGGTACACTATTGATGTATCAGCAAAGCTGTAAAATACCATTCAGTAAAATTAAAACTGATGAAAAGACCATCTATACTGGGACAAAAACTGCACAGGTGCTTAACATTAACTATAAGGTTAGTCCAGGAAGTTTATTATACTTAAATTTTTGGATCATTGTTTAAATTAATCTTATACAGGTATGGTATATTTGTGTAATATGCATATTTACATATTATATAATTTCAAATGTTATTGTGTTTTGTAAAATTATATAAATGATAAACACAGTTTTTCTTTTGAAATATAAAAAAATGAACCAAGTTTCTTAACTTGAAGTATTGATAAAAAAGTTGAATTATCTCATTATGATGTTCAATGACAAGGTCAATCAAAAAATGTGTAGACTAATAATTTTTATTATTTATTAAGAAAATTTCATATAATATACAAAAAATAGAAAAACCCAAGGGGCAAAAAAAAAATTATATTATGAATTTTTCTATGAGATGTGCTTAAAATATACAAAATTCCATAAATGTGCTGTTTCTTTTATGTGAGAGAATATCTTTTAAATTTCTAAATACCTAGTTTATGAATATGTTACATAGTTTCCAATGAATGAATTCATATAACATTGAAATGTCAAATACATAAATTTCATCATAAAATATTGCCATTTGACCTATTTTTGTACAGTACTGGGGCTTGAAATTGTTATGGCTTAAAATTGTATACGTATAATTGTATATATTTTATGTACCAGTGGTACTTAGTATCTAACTGGCACTACGCACAGCAGTTGTTCCTACAAGCTAAACGTGCTACGGTCGAATATAGGCTCGAATATACCGCCGAATTAAGAAAAAAAATCAATTGCATTTTTGAAATCGTCTCTTAGCGAGTGTATCGTCGGTTTTCGTAATATCAAGTGGGTATTATTATTAGGTCAGGTGTAATATCTGTTCATCTTGCGACTCCTTCATCGCCGACCGTAATAAGTAGATAATAATATGAAACGAAATAATACGAAATAATACGCTCGAAAGGAACGCGTGACCTCGAATAAAACAAATGGAAAAAAATGAAAACGAAAAAACCGTCGGAAACTTCAGCGCGCCCCCCGACGCGCGGAGACGAAAACTTCTCGACGATCAATCGCGTCGTTCGCGGATTCCGGGGGGGGGGGGGGGGGAGACGCGGTCGGGAAAATTGACAAAAAAAAAAAAAAATTCGACAAAAAAAAAAACAAAAAATTTTTCGGAGGTCGTAGTGTGCGAGGGTCAGGGCTTAGGTTTGATGATGATTGATGAGGATGAAGAGGGGGTTGTCACGAGCCTGTCACCAGTCGGTCAGCCGCACGATGGGTGTCCGTTGCACCGAGGTCCGTTTTCCTTTCCTCGTGCGGCCCCGGAAGGCTGGCTATATGACTGCGCGACTAAGGACCAGCCTTGTATATATCAGGGGGGGACGATGATTTTTTTTTATTATGGAGCACGTTTTATCGAGTACGAGTTACCGTACTCTGGTAGGGGCCGGACGGTGGGAAGCAGACCCGCTGTCCCACACGTCGCGGCCACGTGATGACCGCCGTACAGCGGGTTTGGCCGATGACCGTACGCTAGACCTCGTGATAGCGAAAAGCTCGTCCGTCGTATATATACCATTACGCGGCCGACTACCGTCACAAGTTAGAGTAAACTTTTTCTGACTCTGTAATTAGCGTATTTAGCACAGTGCTCTAGATAGCGTACCATACCGCCTGTTAGCCCGTTCGCCGCCGCCGCGATGTTTTATCAGAGGCGTAAAAAAAACGTACGTAATCGCTATGTTATATTTTTTTATAGTAAATAGTGATAGTGGAATTTTTTTTTATTTTCAAAATATTTCATATAACAGTTCGATAACAATAATATATTCATATTAAATACTAGCTGAATAACCCGGCTTCGCCCGTGTGCAGTTATTGCTTTCTCTAAATGAAATTCTTAAATCAGATGTTTATTATATATTTATATAATCGAACGTTTTAAAATATGACGAAAAAAACACACGAAAAAACACCACACTGAAAACAAATTTTCACAAATTTTATTTCACTGTAAAGAAAGAAGAAATTTTACGTAAATCTTAACTTTTGATACCATAGACGCGCGTGCCACGGAAACAAATAATAAAAAATAACCACATAGAGTGTATATATATCTCCATGGCAAAACAATAATAATTATTGAATATCGTGCGTGCGTGCGTGCGTGATTAATATTGTACACTTAAGAGGCCATAACTCCGGAACCACATATCGCACAGCGTACAAACTTCACAGAAACCATCTACATATTAATTTTAATATGCCCTAAAATTTTTATCGAAATCGGTTCGGTGGATCTTGAGCTATAAAATTTATTCAAATGTACATCGATTTTTATATATATTTTTAGATACCCAGTATTTTATTTACAATATTACCTAAGGGGGTTAAAAGGGGTAAAAAGGGTGAAACTAGAAAAATTCGCCTGGCCGGAACCGCTGGAGCTAGTGAGTATGAAATCAATTCATAATTAATAATTAATAATTATTATACATACAGCCATACAGGGCAGGCCTTTGATTTTTCGCCGCCCTAGACAATTTTAATGTACGGCTGCCCTCAATTCAAAAGTTAATTTTTCAGAGAGGAGGGGGTTATATAAAATATAAAAATTCGTTTTTTAACGATTAACCCGTGTTTTATTTAAAAAAAAAAAAAATGTTAAATAATACATTCATGTTCAATAAACAAACATTTCTGAATACTAGATGGTATAATAATTAAATCAATTTGGTTCATTCGAAATTTGCCGCCCCTAAACTAGTGCCGCCCTAGGCGGCTGCCTATTTTGCTACCGCATTGGGCCGGTATACATAGCTGTGGAGCACGGCGACGACGGCAACAAATCGTGTCAACCCGTAACGCGCGGGGAGAAGCGCGCGGTGTGCGGAGAAGACCGCGCTGTGCGGCCGCGCGCGTCTTTACATGGACGCTCCATTAATGCGCGTGCGTGCGTCATTCCCATGTTAAATGTATACGCGTTTGCTCGTCATTACTCGACGGAAACGTATACGCGTTTGCACCTACACGGGATCGTGAATGCGTACGTGCAGTCACGCGTGCGCGGTTGCCGATGTCTTTGTGTCACAGGGGAAATGCGTCGGTATTTTATTTCGAATATCTGTATACGTATATCTTATCAATCGACAGCTATTATTAGACATATATTATTCTATAATATGTACGTCACTTTATTTTACTTTTACTAGTTTACTACTAATAACGATTGGTTAATATTTATCATTAATAATTAATTAATAAAATAAAAAAATTAATTTTTTTACGTTAAAAGTTCAGATTAGTTTCTCCTGTATTACTAATAAAAACGATGTAAGGGGTTTCCACCTCCCCTAGATATTTATTTTTTCAATGATATTTAATTATTATGTACCTACATATTAGAGTAAAATGATATTTTCATTATAAATATAAAATATACATAACGATATATTATATACTAATTAATAGTTCACCGTCGAAGCCGGTATTCAGTTAGGTAAATCGGTAAAAAAAAAAAAAATGTTTACATGTAAATTGTATAATATCTATATTCATATCGTGTGTTTGTATAGTAAATTATTAAATAATAATAGCAGTCAGCTGATAACGGGAAAATGTCAATTATTATTATTAACCTAACCTTTGAACCATACACATTTTTTATACTTTAATCCGGCAAAGACGGCTAGATTCAGCTAGTATATATAAATAGTATATATAAATAATATAATATTATTGGAAAGTCGATAAGAAAATATTTGATTTTTTTCAGTCGATTTTGTCTAAACACGGTAAAATAAATATCTCGGCTTAAAGAAGCACAAAATACAACAATTCTGTAAGTCAAATAATTCTGATACTTCTATCGTCTTTAACACACAAAATCACACGTTTATACGAAAATCAAACGTCAAAAATAAAATTTTTAGATTGATGAATCGTTGTGTAAAGCGATCAACTTTTATACAAGTAAGATAGGCGATTACGACGAGCCGGGCCCAATGACGTCACACGGCTGTTCTAAATGTCTTAATATCTCATAAAATATTAATTTTATTTACATTGGATTTTCAACAAATTATTTTATACGGTAGTGACTACATCTATTTAACATTGAAAAATAATTTAAAACATTTTTTTTTTGTATTGTGTGCTCCTTTAAATCAAACTTTTCCCAGGCCAAATCTCTTTTCAATTAATTCCTGTGAACTAAATAAACGTTGCCTACCTACGAAATTAATGTACACAATGTTAATACACAGTAACATCGTGTTATAGTTGTTAAAAAGTAACAAATTTGCAAAAAACGCAACGTATTTTGAAAAAAAAAAAACTCATACTTTATAGTTTTTGAGCGATACCTTTTACATATTTTCAGTATGGACAGAGACAAGATCAATTTGACCATAATAAACCGTGTACTAAATGATTTACAAGTTGAACAAATATCAATTGCTATAGATGATAAAGCTGATTTGTGCAGGGACAAAGTCAAAATTGCAAACGAAAAACGAAAGAAAACGTACAAAACACTTAAAGTGAAGTACAACAATAAAATTGAACAAATTAAAAAACAAAACATTATCAGCAATGATAAGAGAGAACAAACAAATCGTCAAAAAGAAGAGCGAATGCAAAATAGACTATCAGACGTTAAATCACAAGAGCGTGTTAAACAAATGAAATTAAAAAACCGTATAAGATATAAGGAAATTAAGTTACAGAAGATATTAGCCGACCGGGAAAATTTTAAGTTACATGAAAAGCTAAACAAATATACAAAACGTTTTTTCGATAAGGTCGATCATCAAAATAAAGCGATTTTAGAGAAAAAAAAGTTATTCAAAAAGTGTTTCGGTAATAATGGATTCGACGATTCCGAAAATGTCAGTGAATACGAAGAAGAAATCCTCGATGAGCCGCTAGAAGAAATATACGAAGAGAACGAATGTATCTTAGATTTAGAACAATCGGTATAAGAAAAAATCGAAAACTCGCGTCTGGTACAGTTATTAATCGTGATTTGTTTAATTTTTTAGAAACTAGAAGCAGTGGACTTTAAAAATTACGATTGTCTTCAAACGTATTTAGAACGGATTGTAAAGTTTAAAAAAAATTTTGGAACTTGCGAAGCTGGACGATATTTTTTAGTGAAAACTGCACCACTATGGGACTCGCTAACGCAATGCGTCTACAGGAAATCGTTAATACTGAATGATATGGCTAAAGATTCAGAGGTCACTGTTCCGGAAGGGTATAAACAAATATACGAAGAAAGTAACGAGGCCACAAATAATAAGCGAGGCATAAGGATTTCGATTTTGGAAATGTTGATACCTGGTTCGTAATTTGAAAAATTTTAAAAAAAACTTAATTGTAGTTAATATCGAAATAGTATAATAATTAGTGTATTATATCATTAGACTTTTTGATAACATGTTTAAAACCATTATTTATAAATTTCAATTTTGACGTTTATTAACAGATATGTGTTAAAAATCAAATGGTGTGGGTGGTTTTCGGTAAACAAATATCACATTATCCGTGTTTGGTACTAGACTTGTCTATGTCGACACGAGTCGATCGACATGTGGTCCCGTTATAATTTCTCGATTTTATCATTATAATATTAAAATTTATGTTTTATTATTAATAAATTATTTACGTTCTCAAATTTTTTACTAAAACCGCGAGTGTGGACGTGTCGACAAAATTCGACGTTTCTAATATTAGAAGATTTGTAGTAATCTTTCAAAACGCGCCGTGTAGGTTTGGATTACGATATCAGTGACGACGTCGTATACAGTGCAATTATGAAAGCCAAGGGTTTTCTCGATAAGTCGGCGAAGGCGCTCGAATTATTAAACTTAGTCAAGTTAATGCTAGAATACGAAATGGACGCCAAATTCAGTGGCCTGTACGTTGTTCAAGGCATGTGCAGAAGAGCCGTATTCGAATACACGAAAAAACAGATATGCAGTAAGTGCGAAGTGCCCAACGTGGTTTTTTAAATTTTCGAAACTTACGAACGGTGGACGGCGGCACTGTCTCTAAACGGCCTACTTTGAATCACTTCTTATTGATAATCCCGTAGTTATACATTTTAAACTCGGAGCACCTTTAATTTAAATTTTGTAAAACAGTCGACAGAATCGTGAATTTGTGATGTTCTCATCACATCCACCCCCTTCTTATTATCGAATTCGATATAAAACGTTTTCAACGTTTATCATATTATTTTTGATTTGTTATAATTTATAACAAATGTAGTTCCTATTTTTTTTCTTTGTAATAATCGAGGTTTTCTCCACTGTAGAAAGATGGCATTATTTTTATCGTTAATATTATATCCAGAGCCAAGTAAAAATAAGATAAAACAGCGTGAGACGACGGGATATAATTATTACACGAGAAAACCCACTCGTATTTAACCAAATCAATGTTATTTTACATGTCGGCTGCCCTGTAGCCTAAACTAACGAACCGATTGACTTGTAATTTACATGGATTGATTAGTTTGGCGTGTAGATGATCCTTTTAAAATTTCAAGTTTATCGGAGCATTAAAACCCGAGAAATATGCAAAAACACTAGCACGAAAAATTATTGAAATGCTATTTATTTTTCAATGTGTATAATTATTATTGACACCGCGCGGTGTGTCATCGCTGTGGCGCTACGCTGAGCTATCTGGCCGCCCGAATTTCCCCCTCCAAGCAACTGATTACCGGGCTCTGCCGGCCGTCGTCGAACGACGTTGATTTCGTCTTGCGTGTGTGTGTACGACACACATTATAATATGTGTTGAATTTATTTATTTTATGCATTTTACGTATAAAAAGAAATGTCTCCTAACTGAGTTATTTATGCCCGCAGATCAGATACTGGGACATTCGAAATGTATGATCGACCGCCTCCAATTTTTGAACAAAATCGATCTGATACCGAAGCATTTATTGGCGTCGAAAAATCGCGAGATACTCGTGGAACCCATAGTCTATGAGTTTCTCACGAACGACGAACAATACGGCTATTTGACAGCGGGGTCGAAAACGACGTTGGCAGACGACGCGCAAGCGAAGACGAGAGAATCATTCTTAAAGAGATTGTACTCGGTAGCGCCTCCAATCGATAGCAGGGGCGACAAGATCGCAAAGTCGAAAATCGAGTTTTACAATTTGCCGGAGAAAATCTTAGTTGAAAATGTACTTAATATGTCCCCGATAAAAAACGGTATGGACCAGCGGTGCGGCGGCAGCTCTAAACATTTTCATATCCCAATATTGGTCCATGGGTGATGTGATTCGAGTTACCAAATTGGAGACGCTAGATATGAGGGGGCACAATGACCCACGGATAGTATCTCTTAGTATTCTAAGATAGTATTCCAATATTTTCCAAGTGACTCTAATGTAAATAGTATTTAGATTATTTGATATTCAAACAAATTTTGACGAGATGTGTTATTTATACGAAAGAAATAACGATTCGTCATTTTACGTGATTTAAATTGTTTGAAAAAATTTCGTTTATTATGATTTTAACTGTACGTAGGAAATAGAAAAAGCGTTAATCCACATATTTCACTCGAAATAATTTTTCAAATTGAACGATACATTAATTTCAAATGTATAAAACCTATATAATAATATAAATTACCAAACACCCGTGTTTTAATTACACAGAAAATATGTACATACGGGTAATTTGTACAAAAAGGAAAACAATTTCTCATTGTTTTTAAACCATAAATAAATTTTCCAATTAAACGATTCGATATTGTTAAATATCTTATAGTTAACACGTATAATGAAATACATAAGTCGAGGTTTTGAAATTGGATGGATGGGCGGGGGGCACAGTTAAGTACGGACAGGGGCTCAAGTAGGGCCCACATCCTGATTTTTCTGATTGGCCTCTTACACTAATAGCACGCGTGCCGCTGATTGAGAACCATATTGATAATACTGATAGTAGCAACATTTATCGCGCGATCGAATTCGTTTGCAGCACGTCAACGCACAAATCGACAGACTAAGGACATTTGTTTTCAAACAACTCGCGACTAATCTATCGGGAAAACAGCAGTCTGCACGCGCGCATCACAATAATATGACGGACGACGTCAAAAAGTTGCATCGCATCCATTTCAGCGTGACCGCAAGAAAGTTGGCGAAAATGATGTTCACTTTAGACAGTGATTACGAAGAGAGTGTATATCTATTGGAAATGATTATGAAAATTATGGTCGGAGAAATATCCAAAAGATCTCCGAAAATACAGTACCCGCGTAAAAAAAGACGTTAGAACACAAGCGGGATTATTTGAATTTACACTCTCTTTCTTAGGAGACATTTTGTGTAAATGTATAGATAAACAAGATAAATGTGTTTTAGTGACAATCAAATTATTATTTAACTATATTACGATAATAATTCAAATAAATGTTAATGGCAAACGTTTTTCGGTTACACGTCCGTCGTGGACATGTGAATATATATTATATTTGTCATTTTTCGTCAGTTTTTTACGTATTACTTTTAAACCGTTATGAAATTCGAAAAACGACCTCTTGAAAGTACCAACAAGATCCAATTTTCAACCAAAAACCTCCCAGAAAGTTTTTGATCGAAGTAAGTCTTCTAGTCGAAATCGTGTACACATACACAAAATATAAAAAAATGACGATCTAGAATAACATCAATGCAAATCTCTACACAAACACTGTCTTACTCGTTATTTTAACGATCTAGAATCTCATTTCAAATACCTATAAATTGCACAAAAATTGTCGAAATCTTTTGTAATTTATATCAACTCTACAAAATGTTCATATAAGTATTCAGTAAAAATTTCAAGTTCCTGCGATTATTACTTTTTGAGTTACGATGAAATAATTAATGTCGTTTAATTGGAAATCGTTGAAATTTTCGATCTCATTAAAATATAATTTTCTAACGCTTATAAAATTTGTTTACGTCATTCAAGCATACAATTTTTTTGTTCCATTAAAAAGAGCATCTTTTCTAGAGTGTTGTACTACATTTTGAAGCGTTCAATATTGAAATTGAAAATATTATGAATTATTAACTACGAAAATGTTGTGATTTTCTCGTATTTGATCAAAATGTCAACTTCAAACGCTTATAAAAAAAATGTCGACCTTCGGATTTTCTAGATTTTTTTAATCTAATAAAAAAAATATATGAGGAACTTTAGATTAAATTTTCAAGCTTTAATAATTTATCGGAAACATTTTATCGTCATTTTACGAAAAAAAAATTTAAAAAAACTAAAAAATTTCAAATGACTATAAATAGCACAAAAAAAGCCAAAACTGTTTGAAATATACACCATCTCTAGAAGATTGTCATATAAGTATTCGGTGAAAATTTCAAGTCTCTGCGATCAATACTTATTGAGTTACCGTGAAAATAAAAACCGGTGTTCCGTAAATTTTGTCGTTTTTCGTCAGTTTTTCATCTGTTTTTCACGTACAGCTCTTTAACTGTTAGGAAATTCGAAAAATGACTTCTTAAAAGTAACAACTAAATACGATTTTATATCGGAAACGCATACTGAAGTGGAAAATCGGACCATTTTTTTGAGTACTTATCGTCTACACATACACACAAAAAAAATCACACATCTTGGTAATACATTGATACATAGATGTATCAATAGACTCCTCGTTTCATTCGGTATAGAAGATGTCCAAAAAAAAGGTTTGTTTTTAAATAGTGTGTTGGTATAACTGTAGCATATTCATAGTAGCTTAGTAAATGGCTGTGAGGGTCGTGTCCACCGTTCAAAAAGAAAGAAATCGCGTTAAATCCCGACGTTCAATTTACAATAGCGACGAGCAGGGTATAAAATATCTGAAAATAAAACAGCGGAATCGTATTTTAATCGACAAATATTTGGTAAATCAACTCTCATTAACATTAGTCGGCTGAAATACGGTCGCCCGTGATATTTTTTAAATATAATACAATATAATATATTTTTCGGATCAAATATTTCCGGCTAAAATATTATCGGCTAGATTGTTATAGTCTGTTTTGACAAACCACCACATCCACAACTTGGATCACTTTTTTTTTAAATCGACTCGATTTTAATGGCTTCCGCGAACATAAGACTTTCTCACGAAATGTTTTTCCGAAAAAACATATTCCTATACAACGGAGTATGGTACGTCGTATTTCGGTGATTTCGTTTGACCAAGAAAAATCATTCGTTTCCGTTCGATCGAGACAAATATTAGTATTTCTCAGGTATATTCGTTTTAATTTTCTCTTTTCGACGTGCATCCGTACTGATAGTCGCCTACAGATAATTGCTTTGTATTTCACCCCTTTTGTATTTTTTCTTTTCGATGGTCCGCACTCTCCACCAGCGACGACGGCGCCGCGCCGGTCACACACGCACTCGCACGCACGCTCTCGTACGCCTTAATAATCAGGTTCTAACATCTAACACAATACCGTCGACGCACAAACACACGATATGTGTATACAGAGTGTACGTCGAAATGAAAATATTTTTGGATGGATTTTAACTATAAAATACGTACAATTGTATTCGAATTAAAAAAATATTACTGCTAAATACGTTTTTTAAGTAAATAATTCAAAAATATTGAACGGAACGAAATTTAATGTTTTCGTCAGATGCCCGCGGAACACGCTCCGTATACAATATAACTTGGATATGTGCGTGCATCACAAGGAATGCACTACAACGTTAATAATAATAATAATAATAATGTTCTACGCACACGTGCGTATAGAAAAAGCATAGCTAAACCAAGACTGGTTTTTTTTGGAGATTTTCTTCACAGCACGTCCGGTTGCATTCTTCGTCGCCCTACCCACTCGTCATTTTGATTAACGACATGGAGGGGCCTACGCACAAGTCGTCGTGTATGAGCCACGAGTTTTTTTTTCTACACGAAGAGACCGTAAGATACAATAGTTTATATACGATCGTCGGAAAGTATACCTTTCGGCCGTATCCTCGGAAAGCCAACATAACAATGTATGGGGCTGTAACACGTTACGTATATATCTATATTCCCGCGGCTATAATCTTAGAATAATATTTTCCTAGCGTCGCGTGTATTCTATATTTTACGGGTATCTTTTTCTACGCATTCGTCGTCGCGCGTTAGTTGTAAACGATCGTCGTCGTCGTGAGCATACGCACATACGTACAAACGTACGGAGGGGGACTATGTTACGCAATCACATGAACATACTCACGAAAAATGCGTATATCTGTGTGTAATAGGCCCGTTATGCGTTTATGCCGCGTCTTTGTTGTGCACACGTCTGGCGCATATATATACCGATACCGACCGGCTGCCGTGACTATGATCGGGGAAGAATACAATTGCCATTGGGTACTTCTACAGATTTCGGCCACGAACGGTCGGAGGAGGCAAGTGGTGGCAGCTATGTTTATTATATATATATATATATATATTACTATATACGCATCGAAAACATCTGTTACATAACCGAAAACCCGTAGTTTACGAAGCGCCCGTCTCTCGTGACATTGGTTTCCTAGATTCTAACTCACAACGCATAAAAAAATACGAGTACAAGTTTACGTATATAAAAGTAATTTATTCAATTTCAAACCGCGGTCAATCGTGTTCTTTTTTTTTTGTACGAAATGTGAGAATTCGGGTTTAAACGCGTGTTGATTTATTCAATATGCACATTCTGATTGCATTATGCATGTTGAAGTTGATACATGTTCTATATGATTATCCACAGAGTATATGGTTATCGTTAAATCGTCTACGCACACACACACACACACCCTACAATAATATTTTGTTCGCCTCTTGACTTGGCCGGGCAGATGTTTACCCTTCTCGGAATTCGTGTTATAAATCGTCTCTCAACCCCCCCCCCCTCCAATGTCACCTTGGCCTCTCAAGTGAACGCTAACATAGAATGTTATTCTCGACAATGATGAGAATAATACTTATATTATATTGCCGTTGAAATTTTTACCGTCCGTTGAATATTTCTACGTTTTAGATTTTTTCGTTTAAATAAGGAAAAAAGATTTCTAAATAAATGTTTCGTTGCCTATTCCGTTCGGTATTGCTATAAATACACACGTTAAATAATGTAAACATGACGCAGATTGTTGTATAACTATAATTATATATTATATAGGTGTTATATCCTTATTAGTTATTATATAATATAGGTATATACAATTTGACTTTTTTTTAAAATATCTATTTTACTTTAAAAAACCTGAATAATCTGAACCCGACTAGTCGATTATTCAATAGATCAAAGTTTTTAAAACCATTATCATTCATTTTAATAACAGTTTCGTGTATATTATACTTGTTATCTAGTAAATAGGATGTGTTGAATAATTTTACTATAGAAAATATCGTACATTTTCTTTGTGCTTAGTTAGTAGTAATATAGTATTTATTATTCATTTGTATTACTTATTATTTAAATTGATTACTAACATTTGATTATTTAATCAATTCGTTAAAAATATCGATAAAACGCCTGGCCGTACGTCTTTTGGTTTATATCGATGAGTAAAAACATTCATCATTAAAAAAGTTTATCTAAAAAAATGTAGATAAGTAAAAAAATGAAATAAGTTCCAAGAACTCATACACTCGTTTCTACGAATATGTTAAAATGTTATGTCCGTATATCTACGAGTCCCGTGACATTGTTGACATATAATCGTGATTGCTTTCATTATATATTGAAACTGTTTTTTATTATAAATAAAATAAATCTGCGTATGCCACGATGTAGTCGTCGTTTTACGAGTTTTGAATTTATAATATCTAGCCGTGGTGCAGTTTAGGTATTTAAATTCATTGTCTTCTATTTATTTATATATAAAAAAATAACAATAATAAAATAAAACACATACAAATATATTAGATACATATGCATTACTCAAAATTATAAGTCGAAAGTTTTTTGATTATTAAAAATATTACACTCTGGTGGTATTTTAGCTACAGGGCTATTATTACTATTGGTTTTATATCAAACGATGATTTAGAATATTTACCAATGAGCTCATCATTCCTTAATATTTTTAGAATTGAAATACAAATTTCCTTTAAATAAGGTACTGCCCAAAACGATTAAAATCGCATTAAAAAAATATTCAAGTCTGTATTTAATACGAGTACTTTCGATAAAAAAATTTAAAAAAGACATTTATAATTCGTTCGTGAATACCGCATTTTTATGTTTTAAATAATTTATTATAGTGCGTGGTATCCGGGCGCCAAGTATCCGTTCGGTAAATATGTATAAAAGTCGAAAATACCGAACACGATTGTACCTATATTTAGTGTACATTCGACAGTTTTATTTACGAGTAAATGAAAAACCAAACAAACGTCATTACACTCCATATTCCTGTAATGGATTCGGGAATTGTTAACTTACTAGCGAATTTTAAGTCGAGATATCATACAGTTCGCTCTGTGAAAAATGTACAAAATAAATTCAAGATACATTGTGCTACGTAATAATAATAATTATGTCGTAGCAATGGTATCCGAGGACGTTTCACGTGGTTTCAAAACGTACTTCGAACCAACAATTTGTAAAATGTATATTTATTCAATTAATTTAATTCGTAGCAATTGATATAGCCAATTGGTTCGATTTGAGTTCCACGCTATATGCGGGTATCCAGTCGTGACGAGGAAAGTGTTTTTTCAGAACCCCCGCAGAGTGTAACGTCACAATAAAAAAATTAAAAATGTCAAATATTAATTGTCCATTTTTCATTATAATTGACAATAAGTTTTTGGTCGCGATTGCTATTTGCCGGATAAACTATTGAATCGTAAAATTACGACAACAATAGCCCGAGCAATTGTTTCAACGTTCTATTTCGAGCACGTGAAAAACTACAAACATTAGTCACTAAGTAATAATTGTGAAGTTCGAAAAACGTCGCGACGTAGGAGAGTTGTAAATGCCGCGGCGTTTATAAAAAACTGTCTCATTGTGACATATCCATTACATGACACGTACACTCTAGTCAACATCGTTTAACAACACTAGAGGATCTAGGAACATTTCATCATGTTTTGCGAAGTACTTTTATCCGTGTGGGCCTTCGATTTAAAAATAAAAAGGGGGTCATGGGTTTCATTTAGTTTCAACCTGTTGGATCCGTGCACCGGTGCATTATCGCACGTATGACCGCGTATTTGTTTGTTTCACTTGTTACTTGTATTATTATAATATAGGTTCGTATTATTTTGTTATGATGACTACAATTTACATAATATTATTATTGCCACTCAAATCAATAGACCGAAATATTCGAGGATACACTTTTACTGTGTATAAAACCAATTTTATCTTCCTCATTATACTCGTATAATCAATTATTATAATTACTCTTTTACGTACAATAGTAATTAAAAAATGAAACAAATGTACTATTTATATTATCTGTTTGACACGATCGTTTATAAAATATTATATTTTTCAATTTTACTCTATAGTTTATTATCAAATGCGTACTATAAGGTCTTTAATTTTTTTCACGCGTAAATCGTAACTTTCTCGATCGTCTGGTAAAACTATAATATTAATATAGGTTTATTGATAAGGTTAATAATATTGATTATTGATTGAAGATTGATTGATTAATAATATTCATTAAAAAATGACATCATAATGGTACAATGTGTAAACGGCTATTATTCCGATTTACTAATAATACGTGGCCATGTGGGTACTCAACTCGGACTTCCTAAACTATGTTGATTATGGCAATTGGCGATCGTTATTGTAATGATACGAGTCCGTGTACAATGTTTGACATTCCAACAGCATCTGCGCTAATTATTATACATTGTTATTATACGCCATTGTGATTTTCAACATGTTATACTAAATGGAAATAACAATTTATATTTAAAAACTTCGATTTAATGCCGTCAAATCTAAATTTTTTCCAATCCGATCAAGACTAAAATCTATCCGAATCCAATAAAAATTGTATCAAATATGTGGCCCTATATTTTTACGGCCATTAATATTAATCACGTACGGTTTGTTCGCTTGCGCGCGGCCACCGGAGACATATTATAAATTATAATTTCGATCTTACTCGATGTAATATTACGCGTTATCGACGTTCCTCGAAGATTACGACTCGTCCCGCGTCCTGCGGCCCGGGGTGCGTCACGGATGAATCGGTGGGTCAGCGGATGTTTTAGAGGGTTGACGGTTTGCACGAATAAAACGTGAGTCACCGTTTTAATGCATTAAACGCTGTACACAATCGCGGTCCCGCGGTCGCTCCGACGCCGCGCCGGCCGTTTGACGTTTTATTCGGGTCCGGGCGCCCGGGCAGTGGCGGAGAGCATCGATTTCGTTTCGAACTCGTCTAGGCCGCCGATATAAATATAATATCATCGACACGACGTCACCTCTTACCAATTTCACTAATGGACTACGAATAACGTTGTCAGTTGACGGGTTTCACGTTTGAACTTCAAACGCGATGCAGTCGGTAATAATATAATAATATTGTATCTCGTGCCGTGGGGTTGAAATTTCCGTTTTAAGTTTGGAAGCACTCGTCAACACTTCCGACCAGCCGGCACCGTTATCTTTTCTTAGCGTTTTCACACTCGATGTTGAAACAATCATCTCGTATTGTAAATCTATATGTTGGATATTACCTGTACGTAATGAAAAAGGTTTTTTCCTTTTTTAAACGTTTTTTAACGCATCGGTACCTGTACTTGTACAATTATAACAAAAACGATACTTAAAAATATATCCATATTTTCCAGTTCATTATGGGTTACGCATAGCACAATCTACAGACAGTAGATGTAGTGTGATATAAAATATTGTTGTTTATTTTTTTTATGTCTAGAATTATTACGAACCGAAATGTTTAGATAATATTTCACGAGGGTCAAGGTTACTTGAATATTCATTAGTTTTATATTTTATTAAGCCGTCTATTCGAGACAAAGACTTTAAATTATGCGTATAACCACAGTGCTGGCATATCAGGTTCAAAATATCTACTAAACCAAAAATATTTAATATAATATTACGCAATGCGCATGGAAAAACAATTTTAGATAAATTATTAAGTTTATTAACTGTCAAGCCACATTATTTATTATTAAACTATTAAAAATAATGTATTAGATATTATTAAAATAATAACGCAACGTTTAATTAATTATTTGTGTGTGAAATTATATCACAAAAAAATGAAACAGTAAATTATTAATTGTGACGCAAAGTGAAAACTTTATTTGTATTATTTGTATTTTTTTCACTTAATTTTATCTAATCGGTCTGACGAGAAGTGGCCACGCGTAACAGAAATATGAACTTCGGGTCGCGTGTTTGACATACCCGCAACAGCGAAATGATTTTAGTTACCGAAGCCCGTAAAGTAATCATAAGTACAAATTACGAGCACTCATCTTACCGAACGTCACAGCGGAGCGCGTACAACGCGACCAGGTTGACACTTCTACCTTACCCACCCATGGGAGAGGAGAAACCCTAAAATTTAGATTTTTAGTAATATCAAGCCTAAATCTGTGACTACTATTATAGCTTCAAAATAAATATACCTTGCGCAAAGGAATTTAATTAAATATAATTTATTTTATACATCAACAGAATAAAATTCGATCGATAAAATGTATTCGCGGTACATTGTACATATGATAAAGTGTGTTGATCGTTATGAAGAAAAAAAATCATAGTCACAGCTCTTCCCGTTTATTTTTAAAAGTAAAAAAGCTATGACGTCATTTATTACGTATTGTAATCTTTGTTTCTTCCGAGTAATTGCATAATATTTGTATAGCGTTCAAAGATTATATTTTAATCTTTTTCATTTGACTCGTATAGCAATTTAATATATTATTCAAAAATCCAAAATAAAACATGGTTGAACTATGACTTAACTTAACCAGATTAACTATTGTCCGATTTAATCACCTATGTACGGGTCACACATTATTACAAGCCCACGCTTACAAATTAGGACTAAACGATTCTACCTTCTTCACACACTAAACGCATAAATTTGTTAAAATCTCTAAAAGCTCTGAATATTCGTCTCAACCTCTACTTCGTTCTCAACATCGATTCCAAATTTGTCATCAATATCATAATTACCGTTAGATTAGAGGCGGGTTTTACCATATAATCTTATAATATTAAGTCAATAGACATTTTAAACAAATATTTATTTTCATCTGGATAACTGTTTTAAATCTTATATTTATAATTGTTGAGCTGTCATGGTTATACAAAAGGCGAATAAAAAATAAATAAATATTAAATATCATGCGTAAATATATAATTTGACATTTGTGTGTACTGAGAAACCAACAGACACGCGTTTCTATGAACAGATAGCATTCATTCCGACATAATACCTCACCGAACTTCCCAAATTAATTATGCAATGTTTCACGATGCTATACCGTGTTTTGAGTGAATAATAAATTAGTATCGAAATGGCAAACGCGATCGATGTACCTTTGTACACATATGTACATACTACATATTATTATAATACCTATTACTTTATTATAAAGACCTCGACACAATGTAGCTATTTCGTTTTTCTAGATTAGATACATAACAATATAAATAAAACATTTGTGACTCTAAGTTTGTGATCCTTATCTTTTATATGTCGACCTAGGAAGTACCTAAATGTAAAATAATAATAGTATCTATAAATATATATAATAATTCGAAAGTCAAAATATATAGTACCTATATAATATTTGTTATACTACTCCTAACTATAATATTACGAATAGAATGACACTGTCAAACGTCCATAATTTACAAAAATTACTTTGACACTAGATAAAATAAACGTCTATCTAATATTTTACAATAATTAAATTCTGTTTATTTATCATCCACTACAACAAGATTACTGGAAATTGCAGGAAACAAAACACTTATCAGCTATATAAAATATTTATCTGTATAAATACATGAATATTTTTATCAATTCTAATGGTTTTTTATTTTATTATTGACCATATTAATTTTATCTGTTATAATTTTCATATAGTGATACACTCCCGGGTTTCGGCTGACCTCTGTCTTACATTCAACAATTTTATTTACGATCGCAATATCAATAATTTACCGCCGCGATGGTGTTATTTCATGTTATTCTCTAAACATTTTTCTCATTTTTACATTGTAGAATTAAAAT
Source organism: Drepanosiphum platanoidis (assembly GCA_948098885.1). NCBI lineage: Eukaryota > Metazoa > Arthropoda > Insecta > Hemiptera > Aphididae > Drepanosiphum > Drepanosiphum platanoidis. Next base: position 8,989,649 of record OX402542.1, on the reverse strand, counting down.
AACTGTTGTAGTAAAAAAAACTATGCATAATATTATGATACTTCACTTCCCCCCCCCCCCGGGTATGTTTGGTAACAATTCAGAAATATATTAAGCTTTTGGGAATAGTTGAGTTAGTCGAGTTTTGAGCTTGATAATATTTTTTTGTTATGGTAATGCATATTGTAATATAAAATGTATTTTATCTTGGTATATTGTTATTGTTGCGTGGTATAAGATTTACAAACAAAATAAAACCAAATCATCATCATTATTATTTATAATGTTCTTCATTATCCTAGTTTTTCTCTTGTAACAACGCAAAATAACATTAATTCGTTTAACAAAAATAGATATACGATGATAAAAGTCGACGTCCGGTCCAGTGTCCTGATGTATACTATTTTTTTTATCATTTCATTATTATAGTGGTGCGACCAGAATTCATTTTCGGAAGGGATTTGTACTATTTTATAAAAACACACACGAGATATTTTTAGACGGGGTTTGAATACGTGCACGTCGAAAGAACGGGAGGCAAGATTCACTTTGGTTTGAGGTGAAGAAAAATAATACGAATGACGCCTTCACTGTCCTAAGAAAAAAAAAACTTTGGGGGCCGCCTAATCAAAATTCACTGCCAAATGTTATTAATATATTAGGTAACCGAAAAATATCTTTAATCAAGGGTCGGGCGGGATAAAAATAAAAGTACTATATAATATATTGTACGGCTGTATATTTTAAGCTATATACAGTTAATTAGGTGGAAGAAAACTACTAAGAAATAATATCAAACTAAATCTAAACACAAATCTAGTCGGACCGAATTGACTATAGCGTCAATTGAAATAACGACCAGAATAATATTATGTAATTTACGAATTGACCAGACTACTTCGTAAATATTAATGGAAACTGCCGATTTTACAAATACCACTCACTATGATGAATAACTTAAATAATGAAATAAAATGGATAATAATGATTAGATTTCATAATTAATATATACATATATAGTAAATAAATATATATATTATATATATTGTGTATTTTTTTTGTTTTAATGGCACAATCTACTTATACCTTTACAAAATATTAAATTTATTCCGAAAAGTATTAAATAAAACGAGTATAGTTTTGTAAGAGGTACATAATATTTCGTCATGATTAATCGTGTTTAACAATTTTTCCCATATTCATATCCATCATTGAATAGTTAATGAATTCGATTTTTTATAATAATATTGCAAAGATATTAAAACATTAGGATAAGTTTTAAAACATTTTATTCTCGTAATATTATAACAAACCCGTTAAAAACAATCTTGTTTTATTTGTCTTTTAAAAATGCATTTTGAAATTAATACAGTTTTACATGTTTTTACTTTTTTTTTTCTACATTACGCATATATATATATATATACTAGCTGAATAACCCGGCTTCGCCCGTGTGCAGTATAACTTTTTATTTTATCAGTTTTTTTTTCATTTTTACCCCTTTTACCCCTTTTAACCCCCTTGGGGTTAATTTTCTCCATAATTTATGCTATAAACCCGCTCCCCGACATTCTCTATCATTTAAAAAAAATTTGAGCCAAATCGGCCCAGCCGTTCTCAACTGATTCAATTTCCAATTTTTTGTCTCCATTTTTATATATATAGATATGAATATTATTCGTGTACTTACTTATTTCAAATTTATAAAACTCCTATCCTCAAAGGCCCAAACGAATGGCATAAGTATTTACAACGACTCGCGATACTGTTGCTAAATATTGTATAATATTTATATATTTTATAAGTATAATAGGAATCGTTCGTTGAAATCACTTCTGGTTAATGTACGCTTTATGGCGTACGTTCAAATATTAAAAAATAAATATTAATTATGTCACTGTGGAAGTAGGTATAAAGACTAATAAAATGGATAATTTTTTTTTTTAATAATCCATAGATAACGTATTTTTTTTATTATAGTTGAATACCTCCATGTTTGTAATGTATTTTAAGATTATATCACAGCTCGTAAGAGCGGCTCTGTAACTAACGAAAACCAATAAGAGGCGTATGGAAATAATCCATCGACACTAATTGTATTGAAGATTTACATTAACGCGTCGGACCTCGAAGTTTTTACCGCTATCCGGTTAACGTCGTAAGTCACCGAATACACGTGATGTTACAACATACCATTGATATATACATTTATTATTATTCACTGCGAGTCTATATGCTGTCTTCGCTATATAATGCTCGTACAAAACTCTAAACCTGTGAAAGTCCAATACTTATTTTCGACGGTTCATATTTTAATCCTTCGCCGTTGGAGAATAAAATAATATTTTCGTCAAATGTAAAACATCGGTGATAGACGAGGAACACTATACGATAAAGGTACTGCAGCGTGGATACCTGTCGAAGTGTTCTTTCCTTTGTATTCAAACGGTATTTTATGCCCGGACCTCTCACGGCCAGGGCCTTAGAAACGTGGGTACCTTCGTTTATATCATTATATTATATGTATAATATAATATACAGGGTGATTTTTTCATCGAAACATAATGTTTTTTCGATGAATTTTTATTTTGATTCAGATAGGTACGAGCGTGTTTAATGTTTTAAACTGCCCTTATTTTTCCAACATTTTTACTATAGATTAAACCCCCATTACGGAAAATAGAAACTTATAAACTAAAAATTGAGTATTCAATGACAAAATAAACCACCCTATATATATACCTCCTATTGCGTGCTGCGCGCGTATACTTATTATATCCCCGAGCCCATGTACCGAAGAGAACCGACCGAACAAAACCTTTTATCTCCCCCATTATCTGTAGACATACGGTCGAAGAAAAAAAAGAAAGGCAACGTTATTATATATTGTACATTATTTGGGTAAGGTGTAGGAATACTGTTTTATAAGACGACGGCGACAATCGGTAGAACGTATAGACCGAAAAGAAATAAAATCTCTCCCAAATAATTATTATGAAACATTACATCTGCGCCTAGGCCGGTGCGTGAATTGTAAGGGGTCCTAAGGAATAGAGCTCTTTTAGAATATCTGAATATGTATACCTTTTGAAATAATGGATTTGCCGCCGGACAATAATTTTCGGAAAAATGACAGAAGGTCATAAATTGTACAACGGCAGGTGGTGTGCATGTAGGGGACCGGTGTAGCAAAACTACAGTCCGCGTCTTATTCGAAATACGATTTATATATATAGTCGGATTTCCGAAGAAAAAAAAAACTCAACATAGATTAGGACGGTTAGGTATAATATTTATAGCGGATGTTTTGGAAAATGTTAATTTACCTACTTATCGTAAATCGCATTTCCTTCTTCAATTAAATATGTATATGAAAACGTTTCCCCGTGTTTCAACTCTAGAAGTACCTGCCTATTAAATATACCTACGAATACAAATTAAAACGAAAATAAAGTAATTAAAATATTAATAGTAGGAACTACACAATATGTCTAACCGCGTATCCCGTCCTGTCATCGGTTCAAACGGAAACAAAAAAAAATGTACTATACAATATGTACGGTAAATACGTGTATTATACATTAAATCCAGTGTGTACCCGTGTGGCCGTTTATCAAATAAAAATGTTTAATTATACGAACTGACGAAAAAACTAACAAATCTACCCTCCACTAGTTGTCTACACACAACTACACAAGTATTCTAAAACCGTAGAAAAACACGTTCTCACAATCGAATCCCTTTCGGTCAAATCCTAATCTCATAGTCAACACGACAACACGTCCATGATAATAGTGTCTAAAATTGTGTGTACCAAGTTTTGTACCACGTTTTGTGTAGTTCGAAAAGCGAAGTGTGTAGGTATTACAAAATGTTAAAATAGGTTGTAAATAATTTTCCATTTTTGATTTCCAATTATAAATTCATTAAGATAAATACGTAGAATTATTTTTGCAACGGTTCGTCAATATATTTTTCGTGAATCAATGAAGGGAAATAAAATGTAGAATTAAAAAAAATTAAGAACTATAAAAATTATAGAAAAAATCACGCGTTTTTTATAATAGGTACTGTAATGTTTAAATCATTTTTTCGAGGAGACGAAACCGTCCATACCCATTAAGAACATCACTAGCTTTTGTGTAATCAGAAGTAAAATTGGAAATTTTAAGTCTTGTACAATATATGAATAAATAAATCCAACGCCGCGGTTAATAAAAAGAGATAATAATAAATAATAACACATCGATCTATATCGGTTTATTCATAAACTCGTTGCTGCGACCGATCGGGGTTGGCGCTGTTCCGTGTGAACCGTGTGGCGGCGGCGGCGGCGGCGACGGCGGCGGTGGCGGCGGCGGCGGCGGCGACACAGCGCTACGTGGTGGGGGTGGTAGCTCTGCCAGCGCTGATCGCCCGTCGGCCGCGTAATCTTACGTTCAACCGGCAGTTACAGTGTTCAGTCTGTCCGTACTACTCGCTGGTTTGCCGTTGTGTAGTCGTTCGTGCGTACATTGCGAGTTTTCGTTTTCTTTGTTTCGATACATTCGCGGCCGATAATTTTTATTTCGTTGTGATTTTATCTTGAGAATGACGACGCCTAACATTCCATATTTGGAACAAGGACTCGACGATGACGTATCGTTAAGCTCTGACGATGACGTATCGCTAAGGTCCGACACCATGAATAACCGCCCTAACGACGTACCTCAAGCTCAGGAGAGAAGTCAAGGTAACGCTGTGCACAGACAATGGATTTTGGACGATGAGGAAATAGAGGATGACGTGATGCAGCATGTCTGGGACCCTGAAACAGAGTGGATAGCCATCAGGGATTTATTGCCAGACGACCACAACATGCCAGGAATGTTTGATATCGCGGTCCATCAACAGATGATGGCTGACGGCAAGTATTAATTATTATAACAATATAGTGAAATACATATATATATATATATATACACACACACACTGTATACATTATGTATATATTTGAGGGGGTCAGATTCAATTCTAAGAAATTCGAGGGCCGGGTTTACCGTTTTTCCGTGTTGAATAAATACAAAAATGAAAGGTTTAGTAGATATATCATATATGGAGTGTCAGTATACTCTGGGTGCCTACGTGCGCCCTCTGAACGGATGGAGTATACTTAAGAGGTACTTACATCGCTATTATGATGGATAGTAATATTATGATGACATAGATGTAGAACATATCGTCACTGGAAGTGACTAATATTTCCTAATTCCTGTATTACAATGGTACCTATAGTAGTTACATTTAATAACTGAATTATATTTTAAAATTATTGAAAATAAATTGTTTTAATAGATCGTTTATATATATTGTCTATATACGTTGTTTAATTATTGTATTTTTATCTCTATCATATTGTATTACTAATCATTATTATTTATTAGTAATACTATATGAGAGCTGAGCACTAAACTTAAATAATTATTTACTATTTTATATGTATTTCAGGTATAAATGATATGACATTTTACGATGTCCCTGATCGCTATGACATCTACACATTAATAGATCAAGAAATGGATGGCATTGTAGAGAAGTGGCTTGAATTGAATAACATTGAACAACACATTTGGTTTTACAAAGCACTGAATTACAAAGAAATGAAGTTAGTCAATAAGACCAATTTTATGGGATTCTTTAACAGAGTCAAAGAATTTTATGAGAAACAACCTTATATTCAAATATCTGAGGATGAAATGAAGGAGTTATTGTCTGATGAGACAAAAATATGCTTGTTGGCAAAAAAATTGTTCGAACGACCGTATCAAATCTCATATTTGATGAATGTAATTTAATCTCACTTCATATTATTAGTGAATATAAATAATTAATAAATTGCTTTTACTTTTAGACTTTGGAAAGGAGAATTCCAATCAGTGAATTGATGAATTATCTATGTGTCCTGGAAAAAATGTTGCAGTTACCTGTTCCCAATAGATTATGTACTGGCCTAGATAAGTACTATCAACCACAGCATTACCTTTTCCAGATCATGCAAAAAGCTTGTAAACTTCTGATGGATGAGATTACTTCTATGGAAAAGCTTCGTGCTAAAAGTAGTCTGATTACCGCAATCCAAAAATTCACCGACTGCGTTACTCTCATCTCAAGCAATCAATTATACTTCAAGTATCAAGTTGACGGTGTTCACGAATGTCTTCAACAATTACAAAAACATGTCATTCAAAAGAAAAGAGACTTCTCCGTGAAATAACTTTCATCAATTGTATTATATTATCATCATAACATACTATTGATTGATCTATATTTGTAAAAATTGAATACGATTATGGATTGAACTGTTTTTAAAACATATTTTTGGTTGTATTAATATAATTATGTCGATTATGCTATATAAGTACAATACAAAATAAACACAATTCATATTATATTCAACAAATTTTAGTCATATTATGTTTTTTAATCTTTAGCAGCTGCTTTCCTAAAATTTGAATGCAGAAATTGAAAAATTTAGAATGATGTTTACAATTCTAGTTTATCTTGGTTTGTGAGTTTATTTCGTCCCTACTTTTTTAGTTAATTCTATAATTCATCACATGAGTAGTTTTTTTCTAATTAAAATAAGTTCATTGTTCAAAGGTCTGTGTACATAACTATCGATACACATGCTCGAAGTTACATTTCTGGTGGCCTTGACGATACAGTATAAGTACATCTACTCATTATGCACTCAAGTACTTATAGTATAAATAAGTGTACAGGTAATGTTTTTCATATTACATATGATTCAATACAATATAAAATAGTAAACAAAACATAAAATTATAAACATTAAATATTATATGAACCCTGTGTGAAAAACAAAAGTCAACATATTAAATAAAAAAAAGTTAATTCATTAAAATAAAAATTAAAGGGCTGTGACTACATGAAAAATAGTTGTTAAAAATAGATTGTTTTTTTACTTTTATTTTATATCATTAAGTGTTCAAGTATATCCATACCAGTATACATAGGATGCAAGCTCATTTAAATGGTTCTGGATCACAGACCATAGTAATGTTAGATAAACAAAGGGTTTAATTAGACGACCAGAGTAACATGTGACGATGTAAACAGCCGCCCCTCACAGATGTGTGTCCAAGATTAAAATTAAAAACAGGCCCGGTAATAGTACAGATAAATAAGTATATAATTAATCGTAGGTATATCTACAAACATATGATATACATATTTTTCAAATGTAGTCGTCGAGCGGCCTGCAAAACGCAAGCAATTTTGTACGTTTAGATTAATAAGCGGAAGACAATGAAACATATTTTCGGTGGTCCGATATTAATTCCGTAAGTATTTACGAATTTTTCGACTCTTTTTCTAGGTTGACTTGGTCATTTGGGAAGTCGAGTTTTTATTTTTAATTGAAAAATTTTTATTGAAAAAAAAAGTCTTTGAAACGGCGACGGACTTTCGATTTATTGCGATAACACTCTGTCCGTGTACTACAATATTATATTGTAAGAGTATACTAGACGTAGGAAAAACTTTATTCAAAATTTTATATTAATTGTCATAAATGCTAAACAGAAAATGTAATTCTTAAATCGTAAAAGATAAAATAGTATAATTGAAAGAATTGATAACAGCGTGTATCAACGCGAGATATCGCGAGACGCGGGACAATTCATTCTCATAGACGATGATACCAAAATTATTATCAATCGAAATTATCACAGCTCGATGTCGTACTCGATTGTCGGCGATTGTGATGAGAATATAAAATCCGAAATTTTTCTAAAATTCAGTTTGTACATCAAAATGTTGAATAATGACGGGAATGAGCTGGAAATATTTGATAGGAAATTAGAATGAGGAAGACATAAATTATTTCTCAGCGTGTTTCGTGAAATTTCTAATACAAAACTACGAAACATCACATAGCTTATCAGTTATCACTAATCGTTATCATTCAATGTCCGTTCAATTAATACAATTAACAATTTTTAACAACTTGAATACATAATATTACCATAGACTCGTCGTAGTGGAATACTTTTATTTGCCATACATATTTCTTCGTATTTCAATATATTTCATTATTGATGTTATTCACATTGAGAAATATTTAATACGGCCTCGTTTAACAGTGTCATAGTATCATTGATTGAAACTCCTAATTCAAGTCGAAGAAAAATTCACGAAAAACACATATTATTATTAGATGGCCGCTCTACATCTAAATTGAAATACATTTTAAATGTCACCGATGAAAAAATTTAAATAAAATAAGATTCTGTTCTTTCAATGGGTCATGGTATAATTTAGTAATTAAAACAATATAATAAATGATTATTTGATAGTTTTTATAAACACTGATTGTTTTATTGGTCTTTTATTCTTTATAATATATAAAATTATTAAAAAACTTCAACTAATGTTAATGGATGCTGCCTTCTATCTCCTTGTACATTATTAGCCGATTTGTTTATTATAATATTATATGTGTACTGTGTACATTTTTTTTATTTTTAATATATAAAAAAAAAAACTTAATTAATGATGGAAATAAATCATGATATTAAATATTATAAATTTGTTTTAAATATCTTCTGGTGTTTGCCTAACCATTGATGAGACCCACGAGCCTCTACTGATACGGTTGACATATATTTAACACAAGTTTATATGAAAATTATACCGGTAATTAAAAATTATAATTTCTGTAATTAAAATGCTCACTGGTATTTATTTTACAAAACATAATAATAGTAAGTAATAAAATCATAAATTTGGCAATTTTTTTAAAATTAATAACAAAACAACAGCTGTATATATGTAAAAGAACTTTAATTTAAAAATATAAATGCAATATACAATTTTTATTCATCACATTCGTCGTGATTTTAGATTTGCAAATATTGATAACAAAATTAAATGGATTTAAAAAAAAATATCATTTATAAAATACAGCAAGTAGAGCATGATTTATTACAAATTCTGTCTTAATAATTTATGTAATAAATTAAATCAATAAATACAAAAATTACAAAAGAAACTCTATGAATAAAAGTGATAACAAAATAAAATTAGAACAAAAACAAACAGATTTGCTACCCTTTAGGCAAACAATAAATTAAAAACCAATAATTTATTTTTTGTCTTTTAGCTTTTTGGTAGACTAAGATCAAAACGAAAAGAAGACTTTTAATAAAATATTAACATAATATCATTCGTGTATTGCTTGAAAATTTAAATAATTTACTGACTAAGAAATATATGAAAAATGTAGTGGTTAAACTAAAGAAAAAACAGAGATTACTATTACAATTATTATTAGTAACAACTAATAGGGCTTTTTCTAGTTTAAAAAAAAAAGATACAAAATTGAGATTACTAATATATTTTACAGCAAAATTATACAATATATATGTTCAGACTAAATTGATTTGATCAATGTATTTTAGATTATGTAAATCAATTTAATAAATTAGATTATCTAATTATCTAAATTAGATATTGTAAATCAAAATGGGTTTTATAGTAAATTTATCTAACTAAACTTGATTACTAATTATAAAAAAAATTAAATAAACTAAGCTCAAAATTATTGTTATTGTGAATATTATTTTAATTCGTGAATAAGGTTTTAATCGTTATGTTTTGCTTTTTAGTCAGAATTATTATAACAACTATGTTGTTTCTGGTATTGTTAAATGAAATAAACTGTTGTTAATTAAATTAAATTTAATGAAAATAAAAATATATAAGGTTAGGAATTAAAACTATAGTTATAAATAAACAAATCAAAACCTTTTCTTGAATGAAATTAACAAACATGATAACTTTATTACCTATAGAATTTCAGATTGGAAAATAGTTTTGACATTTCGTAACAGAGTAAGAAAAATAACAACTGAAGTTTTAAATATGAATAAAATATTTTTAATTACAAAAATTATGCACATTACTCTGGACAATCATAATTGCTAGGATGTACATTTAGATTTAAGCTACATTTGTATACAATGATGAAATAATAAAATACAAAATGTAATGTTTGATTTTACATTCTTATTTTCACATTTAAAAAGTCTCTATTTTTCTCATATAATTATACATTTTTACATTTTAACCTTTCGTTCCACTAATCTTGGATTGATGGCATTCCAAAAGTATGTGGCCCGAATAATGTGATTTTATATAATTATTTAATTCTTATGAGCTAGATAGCACCTAGATAGACATGTACCTAAATGCACAGGATTTGATTTTACTTAGACTTAGTTAACATAGCATTTGATTTCAATTTTTATTAATTTGAGGAAGGACAATAATTAAAAAAAAAAAACAAAAATACATTTCAAACGTTTAGTACATTGAATATGATTTTTACAAAAGAGTATCTGTCGGTTGAGAGAAAAATTAATTTAATGGGAATATATCTCACATAATATCTTGTACTCAAATTGTAAGAGATTGATATGGAAGAAAACAATCTATATGTAATACACACCTGTCGACTTTGGCGTTCGTTATTGAAACTTGTCTGCTATATACCAGGCACATTTATTCCAGTTATCCAGGTTGCGTAGGACAGGCAAACTTCTTTGACCCATCATCTTGTTTTCATGACTTGTGGGTTGAAAATAAAAACTTGTTTTCAAGAAAACAACACCCATCGATTAATATTTTGTGTATTGAACGCATTATGGTTCTATTCATGTCACAAAATATAGATTGTCTAATAGTGCCAACTAAAGAATAAAAATCAGTTCATCAGGTATTTCAATATACTTTATAGATACCAATTATTCATTACCTACATTACACGAATAGTAATTAAAAAATCAAAATTCAGTATCTACAACTAGGAACCGCTTATCTATTTGTACAAAACGATTGTTAAATCAAAGAATTATTAAAGGAAATCATAACATTACATAAGACCCATGGGCGTGTTTTCGCGTTAATCAGCTGTATTTTATAACCAATTAGTTTTGGCAGTTTTGATTACAAATGTTTTGTTTAAGTTATGATAATCTGTAATCGATTGAATGACATTGTTATTATATTGTTTGGTTATTTGATAATGAGCGAAAAAATTAAAATTATAATAGTTGTAATAACTATTTCTCATTGGTATTTAGTTACATCGTTTAATTAATTTTACTTATACATCTTTTTCGCGAGTTTTTGATCAACAACCTAAGTTCTATTAAACACATCTAAAAATTAATGTTATCCATGTCGTGAAACCCATCGTTGCGGTTTAGACACAGAGAAAAAAGCTACATTGCTCACCATCACAAATTGATGTAATTTATCAATCATCCAAATGGTATATGCGAGAAACACCATATTCAATAAGTTTAGTTAAACAAATGAAACGCAATCGAGATGAATGTCAAACGTCTGTAGTCGTAAAATCACAAAAAAAAAAATTAATGTATGTCAACATTGATCAGTGACTGTCAGAATTCGCTAACTAAGGACTCACAGGAATGATAAAGGTACGCATGATTATAATATAGTTCAATGTACGTTTAATGTAAAAAAAATACAACAAGCATTTATATTTTATAATATTTTATGACATTAGTTGAATTTATTTTACACCGCGTACATGATTTCATACACGAATTCTGTGACTCTCAGCACCGCCTTTTGGAAGAATTCGATGGTCTGTATGGACAATTGCGTCGAGAAACCGATGGATATTTTTTCTGAAATAATTTTATCAAAAATATATGTTAACAATTTTCAATTGTTAAAAATATATTATACTATTCACTAATTAAGCACAATGAAATGTTATTCATAATATTCTAATATAATTCATAATATTATATATTAAAATGGTTAATAAAAAATATACTTTCTAAAAGATATAAAATAACTGTTAAATTCCAATTCAATAGGATTATATAAGAAATTTTAATTTACAAAAATAACATGTCATAGTATCATTACTAGCATTACACAATAATATTTTTTAAATAAATATAAAATGAATTGTAAAATAAGCTTTAAAATTGTCTATTGTCTTTTGTTAGTTAACAATGAAATCTTTAAGTGCACAAATGTTATTAACTGTTATCTAGGAGACAATTATTATACACCTACAAATTGTACATCATATTGTTTTACTTCTGGTTCTTGATAGAATTTATTTTATAAAATTATCATTTTTTGTTTTTCAATTGAAATTGAATCCTATATGATAGATAAATTTGAAGTAACAGATAATTGTAACTCAACAGATCAGATCAACTGTAAAACAATTTTCTTTTTGATTTTTTTAATATTAAGCTAATGAAAAATCAGCTACTTAAAATTCATATCTCATAAAAATTATGCTTACATGACAGTCTAATTCAGACATCCGTGACCCATCTTTACAAACCACATGAAGATAACAATGACCGATAGCTGAAACACATTGGCCAGAATCGCATCTGAAATTTCCATTTCTACATGTGCGATTCTAAAACAAACAATAATAATAGTTTTAAAAAATAATAGTAAAAAGTATAATTTTTCAAGATAACAATTAAATTGGCCTAAATTTTATCTGTTTACCATTTTTGCTAAAATGTTAGTGTTTTTATCTTTTTACATAATATTCTTACTGTATTACCGTTACCGTTGAGGTAATTTGCTCGAAAACCCATACATTTCCAATTTCATTTAAACCATATAGTTTTAAATTTTGTAGTTTTATTAATTTAATTCATTTTATATTTATATTTAATGTCATGGTTAAACACTACTGGACCAACATACTACGATAAACAGTATACTATATTTTACATGTTATCTAAGTTGTAATTGGTTGAAGCTATATATTTCTAATATAAACTAATAAGAAGACAACGTTTATACACCTAAAATGAGAAAATAAGTAAATATTACAATTATAAAAATGTTTAAGTTATTTAATATTTCAAATGACTCCTCAATTTAAATAATTGTAAAATAATAAGTTTAGGTAAATGCCACAATATTCATCCATGTTTCAAAAAGTAATAAACATATAGTATAAAAAGAAAATTAATTCAATAAAATAATATTCATACTTGACACATTTCCAGATCTTCATCTTCGCCATTAGCACAATCAGGGTGCTTGTCACAAATAAAATATTCCTTGACCGTGTAATTTCCACTGCTATTCGTACATTTAAAACTGTAATCTGTAATGTCTAATAAAATCACTAAATTTAGTTATAATCGAAGCACAAAAAGTACTTTATATACTATATAAAGTACTATAGTTTATATACTATATAAAGTACTATAGTTTATATACTAAAATAAAGAATTCAAACAGATGGCAATACATATTAAGCAACAACAAAAATTTCAGATAGATGTCAAAAGCTTGTAATTACTTTTATTAGAGGAACCTAATTTTTTAGGGTGATCAATACTTTAAAACCAAAATATAAATTGTTTTTTCTATCTGGCGATAACAGAGATATTCGGTATCGTATGACAGAGATCCGAGAATCATATAGTAACACATAATACTTTAAAGTGTGCAGTACAAGCATAAGTATTAAGTATGATTTTATTCTATAATAGACTGATATATGAGATCAAGAATGAAATCGACTGAAAGAAACTATTTTGTAACCATAAAAGAGTAGGTACTCCACTGAAAAAATCTGCAGACAGAATTTATAATTTCACATTTATTTAATATACATTTTTGTAATTTATTTCATATCTTTTACATAATAAATACTTAAGTGCTCAGCTAGAACTATTTTATTTAATAAAGTTAATGGCAGAGACATATTTAACAGACACTTTAGTCTGTATATATATATATATATATTATTATTATTATTATTATTCAATAATAATAATAATAATATATAGGTATATTCTTTATATACATATATGAAAGAACAGGCCTTTTTTGTTCTCATTTTGTGACAACGCTATTTAACTTTTTTCCAATTTTTTTTCACAGAGTTATTCCAAATACCTTCCTGAGTGTCATAACGTCGCCCGATTTTCAAAATTCCACCCCTAAAGGGGTTAAAAGGGGTAAAAAAGGTGAAACTAGAAAAATTCGCCTGGCCGTAACCGCTGAAGCTATAGTTACAAAATTTGGTCAGCAGTTACGTTTTATATAGTGGAGACCACTTGGGAAAGGATTATCAGAAATTCGACCCCTACCGGAGTTAAAAGGGGTAAAAGGGGTAAAATTGAAAAAAAAACTTAAAAAATAAAAAGTTATACTGCACACGGGCGAAGCCGGGTTATTCAGTTATGGTTTAATAAGAGCGAGCGTTCAAGTACGTGAGCGTTCGATTACGCGAACGTTCGAGTACGTGAGCGTCTGATTACGCGAGCATTCGATACGAGAGCGTTCGAGTACGTGAGCGTTCGAGTACGTGAGCGTTCGAGTACGTGAACGTTTCCCTCATACTCGATAGTATATTAATAATAAAACTTAGAACAATAGACCGTTTACTGCGCTGCCGAATATGCCACTATAATGCAATCGCCGCAACATCGCATTCGTCGTATTTATATTTTTCTCGCGTATTTACATAGGACATCATCGCGATAATCGCATCGACGGACGACAACGCAAATCGCATTGGTCGCGTCGTATTGCGTTCGTCGCGTTCACGTTCGACACGACGTTAAGTGTACAAACATACGTATTAAGTACGATTTTATTCCGTAATAGACCGATACGTGAGATCAACAATGAAATCGACTGAAAGAAATTATTTTATAGCCATAAAGAGTAGGTACTCACTGAAAAGATTTGCCGACGAAATTGTTATTAAAAACACTGCCAATAAAACATAACGTAACTTCGACATGTTTTATGTATTGCGTGAAATCAACAATTAATTTGAACTACAGAACACTGATCGTTTAAAATGAACGGATGGATAAATCGGTTCAGTTTATACTGGATCGAACAACGTCATGAACAATGGGTAGCCAATATCACGAAAAGTGACGCTCGATTCTGGCGTCCCTTATGAACGGTTTTACGCAGGTTATGCCGCAGGAAAAGTGCGGCAAATTTAAATTTATCGAACAAAATGATGACAATCGATCCGTGCCATCGAGATATATAAATCGTACTATAACTACAATTGTATAGTTTATATTTACGACATTTGTATTCATAAGCATAAACCTACATTCAAAGTGAAAAAATCCATGATTTTTATTATCAATTAATCGAAAACAACCCACTATCATTATGAGAACCAATATTTCATGTATCGATTATATCAAATCAGTCGACGAAAAAAGAAACGCATGACCGTGCTACAAAAAAAAAAAAATCAACTGTTTAATTTAATATTGTGTAAATTATTATCTGTAATTATTTTTTCCATATCACAGCCCATGGTTATTATTAAAATTAATTTTTTTATTCCAATACAACCCGTCAATAATAATTTACTGTATTAACGCGATAACGAAAAAAATCTGTGGGTTTGCTGACGAGGGCTGCGATTATAATATAATACTCTCGTGTAGATAGTGTAGATACTGGGATTTTGTCGCGTTGCAAAACAATACTTTTGTAGCATTTTTAAAATATGTCATGTTATTATGTCTATTATGGCGTATCTCGCGCAAAGTCGCGCTACGTCACTGTGTTTTTTAATATTATTATTTTCACACACGATCATTATAAAATAATCAGTAACAATAATTATGTAACCAAAAGTTACGTGTTCGTAATTAGAAAAAAAAAATTGTCATCGGCTACGATGCGTTATGATTCCGCTATACTCGTGCCATATTATGTATACTAAACCTATAAAAAGCACTTATTATGTAAGATGGCGAAAAAAATTGTTTACGTAAAACCAATATCGAATTTTAATAGTCATCTCGTGTTTTGACCGTTTGATGTGTTATAACTTCAACAATCGTCGAAATAGAGGTATATTCCAACCGCGTCCGGTGTTTGACGTTTTCTTCGTCGAACATAACATTAACAAACACAATACACTCTTGTATAAAATGGACTCAAATGTGAATGCCGAAACACTGGATATAAACCAATTGCTTGTGGAACGCCTCAAATTGACTACACCGCCTTTAGAAGAAATCATCCAAGGTAATAAACGAAAATTATATAAATTAGTGATAGAAAAATTATACTAAGAAAAAAAAAATCCAAATCTGATTCATAAAAACTAAAATAACAAAAAAAAGCAAATAAACCATCTTCATAGACTACTGAAAAAAATTGTTAAAAATGCAAATAAAATGAAATAACTAAATAACTAAAAAACTTAAAAATGAGTATTATTTCAACACGTGAATTATACTATTTGTAAAATTCATATTAAATTTTATGGATAATAATCAAACATAAAAAAAATGACCAATAATGATATAAAAAGTTATAAATTCTAGGTAATATTAAAATATAATTAGATAATCATAATTCATAGGAAGTTTTTTTCAAACAAACAAACTAATAGAAACACAATGAATACACCATAAACGTTGAATTAATCCTGTTAAAAAAAAAGTTAACTATATTATAATATGACAGTATTATTATCAGAGCGGAAATTATTTTCAATAATTTTTTTTTTTCATAAATTTAGCAGGTTTAAAACACAAATCGTCTGATGGATAACTTTGCATTTTATTTGATTTCATGAAATCAAATAAAATTTTTAGAACATTGTTTTTATCAGTTTTTTTACTACCTAGGTGTATAGTGTACATGTTCAATATTTTATTTACACACAATGTAACATAATATGGTCACTAAGAAAAATGTTTAAAAAACATGTTATTATATAGTCGGGTTTTAAAATTTAACTTATCATTTATATACTTATTAACATCGTAAATTTAATTTAAAAATAGCTACGTAATAAAATATTCGCGATGTGGAAACAAAAGACTATTTGAAACTTAAATTCGACTTTGCTTTAAAGATTCATCCTCAGCTCTTTAAATTATACACCTTGAAAAAAAAGTTAAGCACACACATTGGAAAAATGTATTGATTTCTAGTGGATATTAATTCGAAAACTTAAACGTTTCAACTAGTATAAGAGCAATAAATTAAATAATTTTATAATTTTAATACAAACTATAACCGTACCATACAGTTTAAAGCAGCAGTAGCACGACGACGCGTACAATTATTAAATAGCATATTATATAAAATCACACCGCATTCTGATAATAATATTTAACATATATTTCTACATAATGGTTATGTAAACAAGCCAATGAATGTAAACAGTTTTTAATTTCATTTAGTCATAATTTATTACGGTTTATCAGGCTCACAAGAACACTATAAATTATGTTATGCAATATTTTTTTAAGTATATATATTATGTATATATATTATATATACTCGTATATTTCTATAGACTAAAATATGTACCTACTTGACACTAGCGGTGTTGTAAAGAATATTTTTAAAAATTATTTGAGTAAATAATCGAATAATTTTTCTTTCAATTATTTAAAATACTACTTAAAAAGTATTTGGAATACTCTTTTCAAATACTTTTGATTTCTTTTTTATAGGTTTATAATTAACTTAACATAGTGTATACTATTTACATTGTATTTTATTTATTTATTACAATTGCTTATTGCAAACATAATAGTTTTGAAGTTTTCGTCGATCATATTCGTTAATTTTTTTTGTTATTACTAAGCTTTCAAATAGTTCAAAATATAAGTTATGTACTTTCTTTATCTCCATTCAAACTTTTAGTCACAACCACTACAGTTGTCGGTACAATTTTTTACCATTAAACCAATTTTACAACATTTTTCTTGTTTTATCTGATGTTTACAAGTTGGCACTAAGCATAATAATACATATAAAACCAATAAGTTTATTGATTAATTTATTATAATTATTTAAGTTCAGATATAATCCGTTTGATTTTGTCAGTTGCCTCTAAATACCTAGTATAAGGAATTAAATCACTATACAAATTGATTACTTATATTATATGTGTGTGTGTGTGTGTGTGTGTGTGTGTGTGTGTGTGTGTGTGTGTGTGTGTGTGAATAATTTTTGCGTAGTAAATGATTTCGTTACAATATCATAATAATAATTATAATTAATATTATTTTAAAATAACGCGTGTGCCTTACGGTTTCAGCTATTTTACCTGAATTGTCGAAGATTTTTCAGACCGTGAGTGTGGAAGTGGCAGAATGTCCAGATTTGACGCGACCGCCATACTACTTGGCAGCAGAAGGTGAGTGTTGCGATTAGTTGTACTTGACGATTTCAAAATCATATAATTAAATGTTATTTGAATATTGCATTGATTGTGTAATATTTTTTCACCGATTACTGTGCAACGATACGTTTATTGAAAAAAAAAAACACATCGATTGCGTTTGACGTCAAGCTGCAGTGTAACCATGTAAAAGAATATTTTTCTCAGCGACTAAATCAAATGAAATGAAAAAAATAAATACTCGTGTACTGGAGCCTGGAGGTTTCAAGTATAATGTTTAAAATTTTAAACTTAAGAATCTAAAAATCCGCCCTATTTCCATAATTTAATAAACATAACTATTTAAATTATTTCACTCGAGACGAACTTTTTTTTCATAGGATTGTGTGGTGATGCGACGGCAATCCATTTCGGCAGTCTTTCGTATCTAATGCCGTTAGCGAACATGGAAAAACTGTACGACATGAGAGACATACAAAAAATCACCGAGTCTGCTCCTCTGTTTGTGATCGGTGCTGGAGTAGGCCCGTGGCCGCACACCGGTAACTGCAGCGAGGTAAATACTTGCAATAATTAGAGAAGTTATTTTTTTTCTATAATTATTCGAATATAATTTTTCAACACGATATTCGAATAATTTTGTAATGTTATTATTCGAAAAATAATTTAAACGAATAATTTTCGGTTATTTTATATGATAAGACGTTATTGGTTGGCTGGCGACGTTGGTGTATGTCGTTTGGTAATTTTGAACACACAAATATAAAAAACATAGCTGACATTGTATTTTAAGTTACAATTCACTATAACTATTATAGTAGAAAGTCAAGATTAAGTATATTTTTTCGGATTACTACATTTTAAAATATTTGATTATATTTTATTTTATTTGACTGATGTATATGTCCCTACACAATTTTATAAATATATATTGTTTGTAAATGGAATTTTTTCCGCCGATAAAGATAATAATAAGTCGATAGATACCAATTATTCTATAATACATTTTTATTAGAAAAAATTATTTAAAAATACTTTTTTGATTTGGAAAATCATGAATACATGAACAATTATGCTAGGAATCATTCGAATAATTTTTTTCGAACAATTATTTTATACAATTTTGCCCAACACTTCCAACAAACACATATTAGTTGAAAAGCAATAATACATTGCACTTAAATACTTTTTTTATTCGTACAATTTTTAATTAAGCGTCGTTCTAATAACTGATTATGGCTATAAATATTTATTACGTTGTTGACACACACACACACACACACACACAAATAACTCAAAAAAAAATTTAAAAATGCTTGATAGGTATAATAATCAAAAATATTTAAAATTTTGCAAAACGTTACAACATTGAACGCGTAAGTGCTTATTTAATTTTAATTTTAAGACTATCAATTAAAATTTGTAAGAGTTTTAAAATTATTTCCGGTATTCCGCTGATCAAACTGTGATTTTTGTTTTATAGTTTATTGGAAATGTACATCTAACGTGCAACAATCGAATCAACAATCGTTCTCACGTTTACAAAGTTGATAACGAGACCGACAGTATTTTGCACGACCAATTGCCCCAAAATGAAACAAGATTCGCGCATATGGCAAATTTATTCACCAGTAACGGTTTCAAAGGAATGGTCAGTTATAACTTATAAATAATAAATTTGAGCATATTGCCGTATATACAACACACAGGGATAGATTTAACTAATATAAGTTACATTTTTAGGTTTTGAAAATAGTATGTGAAACACGAATAGGCTCGTCAGAATTCGTAACGTCGATTAGAGAAGCGTTGAAGAAATATTTTGGCGACAAGACGATTTGTGAGTATAAATGCTACTATCTATTAGGTATAATCTATTTAGTACCAACACAGAACGAAAAACCTCTTTATAATTTACAAAAATAACAGTTAAATCAACAAAAGCATTGTTAACATAGGGCCAACAAACGGCATTGCTAATAACAAAATAATTGTAGTATCTTCAGATTTACAATCAAACCAATTTTACAATATTAGGACATTTTGCTTGTTTTATGTGATGCCTACAAGTTGGCACTAAGCATAATAAATTATTATAATAAATATAAGTATAAATATAAATTATCTTAAATAGAATACATTTAATTAACATATTAATAATTAATAATTATAGAATTTTAATACTTTTTTTGTGATAAATATTTTATTTATTTATTTAAACCCATTTTAAATGTTTTCATATTTTCGTATTTTCATAGGCCTAGGAGGAGTGATGTTAATAGAAAATGGAAAAGTGAAAGTTCACTTTTGTCCGTATTATCCAAAAACGCCCCTCGACTCAGATAGCAAAATTAAGAAGTGGCTCAAATGCTATGAAGTACCCACGCCATTAGTGGGTGTCGGTTATATTGCTTCTCATGACGCGGTAATTATTATTTTATATATCGTTATAAAATCACTGTCAATAACTCAAATTTATTTCGATCCATAAGTGCCTAGTGCCGTTGCTGGTATGTTTTTGCACCTTTTAAACAGGCGGACATTTACAAAATATTTTAATGGGTGACATTATTTTATTACATTACATTACATTACGTAGTTTTGGTTGGTGTATTACACACAACCCCGTTGTGATTTAGTAATTTTATTTATGAAAAGAGTCGAGTAACTCATTTGTTTATAAAAAGGGTCAAACTTGTTCAATTTAAAATCACGATGTAAGTGAAAAAAAAAATTTGAAAAATTGGTATTCACGAACTTAAACAAGTATAGTACATGAAAATTTAAAATATTTATTTTTTTCGTGCAAAATTGTAAGATAAAAATAGTTATTTTTAATTTCTCGAAAGTTACACTTTTTGGACTTGGTCCCTTTCATAAATAATCGATTCACTTATACTTATTATGTTCCGCAGGGCATGGACATGTTTCCACTGCAGCATTTCC